>JAFBJS010001272.1:0-53270 GCA_016785265.1 Paraplagusia blochii
CTTTTAACCTCTAGGGTTTTTTTTCTAGGTGAAAACAAGGACGTCGTAGTGTCAAGAGGAGACGCTGTCAAATTCATCTGTAACAAAACTGATGACAAATATGGGACCATCTTTTGGAGAAAGAGTAGATTCCAATTTTATCAAAGACAGAACTTTTCCACTTCAAACTTTACCTCCAACCGTGTGAAGATAAACTCTAGCTACCCCTATGAGCTGAACATTCCAGATGTTCAGCACGAAGATGCCGGACTCAATCAATGTAATGTAATTTCCTCAAAGGGTGTTATTAATGCTGAGTGGAAGTTACTATTAAAACAAGGTAAAGTAAGTTTATTTCAGATGAAAGCTGCCTGATAATGGAATAATTTTTACCTTTTTTTGTAGAATCCGATCAACTGTTAGATGTTACTAACCTTGTTAGAATCACTATGGGAGTCCTTGTTTTTGGTGTCTGTGTGGTCGTTTACCTCTACAGGTAACAAGTTTAAATATATATCATCTTTATTGAAGATTTACATCTTGATAACATGGATAGATTTTGTATTAGATTAAATATAATTTTATTAAATTCATATTTTATATGAATATATAATTTCATGTGAATCAACAACAGTTGTTTTAAAACCACTTAATGAAAGAACAAATTTCACCTAGATAGATAGATAGACAGATAGACTTTATCAATCCCTCGGGAAATTACGGTATCCCTCGGGAAATTACCGATTACTCTCAAACATAAAATATCATTCAAGGATTCTTTATTGTCATTGCAACACATGTTACATATGATGAATGAAATAAGATTACAAGTGACATTCCACTTTCCTCAACTTTTTACCAATTATCTGGTCCTTTTGAGCTATTAGTCCCAGTCTTGAATTTCAGTATGAAGTTCAACTCACAGTACAGTAATAACTTTATTTGTTCAATTGTTTCTCAGCCACATTTGACGTAAGGTATCTTATTAAATATTCAAAATTCATACTGGCAGATACTAAAAATCAAAACTTTTGTATTGGTCTAGAGATTGAAGTGTTGTACAAAGGAAAACACTGATGTTTTGGTGAAAATGTCTCACTCTGGATTACTACAGACGACACAAGTCCAAGACTTCAAATCAGGATCAGGACCAGATTGATCTACAATGACAAACAAACGTCAGTGGAACTATATCACTTTTGTACCAGCCATTCTGGCAATTTAGAGGAGACAATCCAAGTCAGTCACATTTGTTTTTCTTCTATAGGTCATTCTTCCACAATCAGACTGAAACAGACACAGGGAGAATGACAAGAGAAGCAGTCACTGTCATCAACAGACAAATATTTTGTTTTGTTTTAAAACAATGAAGCCAGTGTCTTTGCTTGAAAGTTCTTCTGTTGATTTTTGTGACACTTAAAAAAATGCTTTGCATATTATGTTGGACAAAAGATCTAAGGTCAAAAACAAATATTATGATACATAAAAAACAATAATGATAGTATATATGAAATGATAGTAAGCAAAATACCCTTAAATCTTACATTTATGAGTAAAATATCTATTGTAAAAATTGCAAAGAGATAACTATAAACCAAAAATGATTCAGTATTAAAATATGACACAAAATACAAGTAAAATCAACTATTAAGGTTTGACAAAGTCATATATGCATGATGTGGAGACCCTGATACATAGAAATGTATGTAAATGCAAATGTAAATTATTTATAGAACACCTAGTAAATGCATATATTAATTTTTTAATATATGTATTACATCACCTATGTCTTACCACTGCTTTCTTCCGCACTTGTGGTGAACATTGTTGTATTGTCTGTCTATCTTTAACGTAGGCTGTTTAGTTATGCACTATTGGCCACATTACAATATATATGTGCTTAGCTAAAAATATCTGTTACCCATTTATTGGCTTCCTAATGTAAATAAGGTCTAGCAAATCTAATACACGCTGGTGTCGTGTGTTTTACCTACACACCATATGTAAACACAGCGAAATACATTGCCCTGCTAGTAGCAGGCTGCTATTATTCAGTTCCAACGACAAAAAAACTGTATCATCTCCTCCATTGGTCGCCAATATCGTTCAATTTGTAACTGATGACCAGAATAAACATAGCTGAGGACAACGACCTACTTGTTTCCCCTCTTGGGAAGTTTGTTTCTCATCCTCTCCATCTTCCGCTATCGCCCTGGACGCTCGACCAATCAGAAGCGTTCGACTGCCTCGGGCGTGGCCATAGATGGATCGTGAATTTCATGGGTTCATCCGGGTCAGCACACGAAGAACAACCGGCTCAGTTCCGGGTCCCAACTCAACCTCCATTTTAACACTTCTACCTTATGTCACTCAGCCACATTTAACGACATGTGCTTTGTATGTGAATAAATATCACTTACATTTTAATAAAATTGCTGTAGCCAATTGCATTTACAGTTGTGAATGTAAATAATAATTTGAATAAATAATATAATATATATATATTATATATTATATATAAGCAGTGTATATATATATACACTGCTTGCACCCAGCTATCCCGTGGATGCAAGCAGTGTGGTACGACACAACAGTCCGTTCTTCACTGACAGACGGTGAAACTTGACTCAGCTTGACTCGAGCCGGTCAAGAGCTGAAATTTGGTCGAAAGTGGAGGCACATTTTTCTTGAAAATTTTGTTCGAGAGTCCAGTTGGTTGAGAGCTGAGGAGTTCAAAAGCTGAGTTACCACTGTATCTACATTTGTACTACTGTATGTCAGAGTTCACTCTATTACAGAAATTGTCCATCTTTAATACTACAGAGAGCTGTCTACAAGAATTAATTGTGTGGTTTGTCTGGTCTACAGATAATAATAACAATTCAATACATGTAACATTTCTTTTTTATTTTTCAAGGACACAGAAGACTTTGAGGCAGGTCTTGATGGGCCAGTGATGAAAATTGCCATCATCAGTGACAGGTGCTGTGCTTTGTTGATGGGGACAGCAAGCAACTTAAATACACATTTGAAGTGTTTCTTGAACTTGATTTACTGAAAGCCAGTGCTAAGGTAACGAGTCTCATGAATAGTATTTTTTAAAGATTTTACTTGTTACACAGAACTGTCACACTTAGATTTAATTTTGTTGTTTGGGGTTCTGAAGTCTGTTCAGAAAGTTTAAAAAATTGTTTATAGAAGTATTTGTAAGTCCACAGAAGAGTTGCTACAACTAAGAAAAATGAATGCTAAAAATTATTGTTATGTGTGTTATGTATTTTATTTCCATGTAGATTTTAAGACCACAGAGGGTCACTGTTGTAATGTATGTTAAAGTACCTTTTGCACTAACATTCCTCAAAATGGTTATGGGATGGACAACCAAGCCTTTTGTACATGTTGAAAATGTTCATGTTAAGAAATGTTCATGTTAAAAATTGTTTGCTGCAAACAGGTTGTTTCACAATATTGTAGATAATAAAATGTTAATTTTGTAACAGATTGGTTGTTGGAGTAATTATTTCCTTACAGGATAAGGAAATAACATATAAAGTGTTATAAATTTAATTTTTAAGTTTATAACACTTAAAAATGCTTTTATATAGTTCATAAAACATTATTAGAACAACTAGATTTTTTGGGTTATCTACTAAAAAGATAACATTTAAAATAAAAGTTATTCAGTCTATGTCACTTAAAATTCCCTATATTTAATGCAGAAAATCAAGTTGTAACTTGATAATTAACAACACATACACAGGTTTTTAAGTTGAGTGCTAATTTAAATCAAGTGAGTGGTAATAAAAAATACCTCTAGTTAGAGAGGAAAAGCTAATTCACCAAACTTAATTTAGTTTGTTCTCTGAACGTTATTTCATTTGAAATTGTCTTAACTTAAACAAATCGATGGAAATGGTTGCGTTGATTTTCTTCGTTGCACTAGGGGATTTTTTTAGAGTGTGCCGTCGTGGTATAGGGTTAAAGTGGATGGCGTTTGAGGCGCAACACCAGCACCTGCACTCACACAGTCTCTCTGTAGGGCCATCCTGGCATTCTCACAGCGCTCCGCCAGGGTCTAGACCAGCCAGAAAGCGCCGAAACTTATCCTCTCTCTGTGCTATGTCACCGTAATCCGGTGTCCTGCCGAGGTACGTCCCCCGACAGAATTTACTTTTGTATATGTTTGGGCGTCTCTCTGCACGCTAACTTTTTATAGTGTAAAGCACCAACCAATCTCTTCTCAGAATGCTTCAGGTTTTCAACCTAGGATGTGTATTTCGTTGATGCAAATGAACATTCAGATGGTCACTCACTAATCATTTATGTATTTTACACTTGATGAATGTGTCAAAAATAATAACGCCGGGAACGCCTCCCCGACCAGCCGACTCACGTCATCAGCGAACACTTCCAAGCTCTCTCCGGGAGCGCGCAGCCGAGCAGACAGGCGGGCTCTGAAGCGGTCCATCAACTGTCTTTGTCCAAAAACTGCTCCAAGTCTTTCTTTCACTGCATTATAATCTGATTTCGTAGCTTCGGGAAGGCTGTCCCAAAGCAGAAAAGCTTGTCAAGAAGCGTCGGCAGGATCCTCACCAGCTCGTCGTCCCGGCTCTATTCCGGTGTCCGTACTCTCAATCCTCGAACGATAACATATGTAGCATAGCCTAAAGATACTGGCATGTTTAGAAAAAAAGAACGACTCGTTTTTCTTACAGAGCCGAATCCCATCCTTCGCTGAAACAACTATGGTGGATTTTTTAACAGACGGCTACAGTTCTTTGTGAAAATGAGGATGAGGACAGTATTTCGTTTTTCGTCAACGTTGCTGTCGGTCCGGTGCAGGAGGTGGATAAAAATACAGCTTATACTTCTGTTGTTAAGGGGACAGACACAAGGTGAGATTATGACTGGTTTGCACCAGTCCTTCTTTATTTACTCTGGTGGATTCGTTGTTGGTGGTGCCCCCGTGGGGGGCAATTTAAAACGGGCGTGTTTGGAACGAGCTGGCGATGAGAAGTGCAGAAAACAAACGTTTAGACAACATGACGAAATTTTTAACAGGGATGAAAAGAAAGGCAGAGAGAAACGAAGATAGTGAGTCAAAAGAAAGTCACCAAAGATGCACAAATATGAGGAAGCATATGTAGCGCTTGGCTTCACTGTGACCACAGTGGGAGGCGAGGAAAGACCGGAGTTTCAGGCAAATTGATGCACTTAAAATCTTTTCTTTTACAGACTGACAAATAATGTTAATACAGTTGTCTTTATGTTAACAAGGATACGATGTTATGCAGAGGTGTAGCTAGAACTATTTTATAGACAAATGCTATTATTTATAGTTGCAGCGGCAAGTAGGCGGTGGAGAGGGGCGTGAATTGTTTTCTTGTTCGCGGGGCGCAACAGAAAAAGATTGAGAAGCAATGGACTAAGATAACTTCAAGATAACTTGCAGTTCAGTCGGACACAAACCATCACTTAATAAACACAAAATAATTAATACATTTAGTACGAATTATAGCAGAAATACAGTTAAGTTGTGCATTATAATGTATTATTCATATTTTATTATGATATGTACTTTTGAATCATCGGCTCAGAAAAGAACATTAATGTTAATAAGCACAAAATTGGAGTCTTCTCCTTTCAGCTTGTCGCTTTTTTTTTCAGGAGTTGCCACAGCGAGTGTGTCCTAGTCCTAGTTTTTATTACTGTTATTTTATTATGTTATTACTCGGGATCCAAAACATACAGTATGGCCGACTCTCACTGTCTGTTTGTAATTGTCCTGTAAAACCTTTCCCTTCACCTTAGCTGACACTCTTCTATCACAAATCAACGCTGAAAAAGTTGGGGGGTAAAAAAGTAAAATTTTCGACCATGACTATATTTTGTTTTGCACTTATATTTATACTTATATTTTTTTTTGTATATGTAACAGAGTTTATCTAGAACCTCGTTGTTATAATTACACAAAATTGTCTTATTTTGTATGCCTGACACAATTCTTGCTATTGTATAATGGTATGAACCTTATGATGGACAGGTGGGTACCTACAATTAGGCCACCCGGAAAGGGTGGGCTGAGGTATTTTAGTTTAAAATATAATTTTTACTTACAGTGTTTCTTTACTTATTGTTTTGTATTGTACATTGTTCGTCTCTCTCTTTCCTCTGTCTCTATGGGAAAGGAGAGTGAGGAGATATTAAACACGTTTTTGGCAAGCAGTAGCACGGAGCTACTGCTAACACAGCTCCGTTCTAGACAAAAATGACCAGGGAGGGCGGAGGGGGGCCAACATGTTTTTAGGGGGGGCACACACACATACATGGTCTTCAAATGTGGCTGGACTGGCATGTCATCTTTGCACATGCACATATCTGAAAGAAGATGAATACACTTTACTTAAATGCAAATGCTGAAAAAAATGCTCATTATTTATTTAGGCTAATAATGTCAGTAGTGTATTTATCTAGACTATTCATCAATTAGTAATATATTAAGAACTACATGTAGTCAAACTAGGTGAAATTCATTTAGTTAAACTGCACAGCCGCAGGTGCCACATGCACGTTCGAGCACGCGCACACACACAAACACCACAAACCTGATGGTGAATTGGGCCTGCTTGACACGCTTGCTGACTGTCTTGCCATCTCTGCCCCCATCTCTGTCACTCCCTTCTGGAGCCAGAATAGTCTAAAAAAGATCCGTGTGCGTAAACACACAAACAACGCTTCACACGTCAATATACATTTGTGAATTCTTCCAAATACGTTTGTGAATTGTGGTACGCGCATGCAAATCGTGCTTTTACTTTGTGAAGCTATGTGCACGCTAATTTGTATTTTTGAGACTCATTTTACGCCGACCAGATTTGTGAGTGTAATTTTGCTATGTCACTCCGTCACCAGCCAATCAGAAGTTTCACTCATTTGCAGCCAATCACACGGCAGTCTCCCCATGAGGGGCCGTCTGTGACGTCACTAAACTGCGTCCAAGAACCAAGTTTATGTCCTACAATAATGGCGAGCATTCAAGTGTAAGTATCATGTGATAACATGCTTACATACTTACACTCAAACGCTCGCTTGCCGCTTCCAGACACCATTATTGTAGGACTTGAACTTGGTTCTTGGACGCAGTTTAGTGTCACAGACGGACCCTTGTGGGGACACTGCCGTGTGATTGGCTGCCGACGAGTGAAACTTCTGATTGGCTGGTGACAGAGTGACAAGCAAAATTATGCTCACAATCACACACAAAAATTATGCTCACAAATCTGGTCGGCATAAAATGTGTTTACACGTGTGTTCTTTCGTGTTCTTCTCAGAATACGCACGCAGATCCGTGTTTACTCTCTCTCTAGTTTGCTCTGAATCTTCTCTCTTATGATCATCCTCCCGTTCTTTCTCCTCCTGTTCTTTCTCCTGTTCTTTCTTTGTTCCTTCTCATCTCCCTCAATCTCTCTATTTTCTTTGGTCACAGGACCAAAAAAGGACATAATGTCCTTATTCCGTTTCATGATGACCTACGTCACCAAAAGGGAAAGGAGGAGAGGATTGTAATCACAAGGCATTTAAAGTTATCATTACACAAGCACAGTTATGACGGCTACTTCATTAATATCCAAAATATAGTTAGTTACAAAGTGGTATGGAACTTACTTCAATGGTGAGGGTATGTTGGGTGAAGTCAAGTAGGATAGCCCTTACATTATATATTCACATCTCTGCTGTTTGCAGATGATGTTGTTCTGTTGGCCTCTTCGAACCAGGACCTACAGCATGCACTGGGGCGGTTCGCAGCTGAGTGTGAAGCGGCTGCATGAAAATTAGCACCTCTAAATCCGAGGCCATAGTTCTCGACCGGAAAAAGGTGGTAAGTACCCTCCAGGTCGGGGGAGAGATCCTGCCTCAAGTGGAGAAGTTTTAAGTATCTAGGGGTCGTGTTCACGAGTGAGGGAAGGATGGAACGGGTGATTGACAGGCGGATCGGGGCAGCGACCACAGTAATGCGCTCGCTGTATCGATCCATTGTGGTGAAGAAAGAGCTAAGCCAAAAGGCGAAGCTCTCAATTTACCGGTCAATCTACGTTCCTACTCTCACCTATGGTCATGAACTTTGGGTCATGACCGAAAGAACGCAATCCCGAATACAAGCAGCAGAAATGAGCTTTCTTCGCAGGGTGGTAGGGCGCTCCCTTAGAGATAAGGTGAGGAGCTCTGTCACCCGGGAGGAGCTCGGATTAGAGCCCTTGCTCCTCCACATCGAAAGGAGTCAGTTGAGGTGGCTTGGGCATCTACATCGGATGCCCCCTGGACGCCTCCCATGGGAGGTGTTTGGGTCATGTCCCACTGGGAGGAGACCCAGAGGAAGACCTAGGACACGCTGGAGTGACTATGTTGCCCGGCTGGCCTGGGAACGCCTTGGGATTCCCCCAGACGAGCTGAAGGAAGTGTCTAGGGAGAGGGAAGTTTGGTATCCCTCCTCCAAATGTTGCCCCTGCGACGCCGGCTCTGGATAAGTGGATGAAGATGGATGGATGGATGGACGTCAATGGTTTAGCGAGCTCTCACAAACATTAAACAAACGCGAGATGAAAAGCAATTGCAACTCGAATCTAAGCGTACATGCAATGTTGAGTTAATAACATTAGGAAATAAATGGTTTCCTTACCTCACCCTGGTTGCAGTCAGTCAACTCCGTTCAATGGTAGCTCTCCACAAGGTAACCGGTGTTGTGCTTTGAGTTTGAGTCCATCAACGCACGTCGCCAACTCACATTAGTTCCGCTCTTCTTTTTTAAAAGACTGCTACAAAGAAAATCATCGGCTGCTCGGCACAGGGGCCACAGCAGGGGCCTAGACCATTTCTACACCTGTCGGCCCCCCTTTTGGAGCCGCGCATGCATTTATAAAGCCATATGACTGTTTCCTTTTTTAGAACTTAATCAATCCCTCAGGAGTATCGTTTGGGAAAATATGCCTCTGCATTTAACCCATCACCGTAGTGAGCAGGGGGGTGCTGGTTGAGCTAGTGCCCTGGGGAGCAGTGTGTGGGGACCATGCTCAGGGCACCTCAGTGGTAACTTGGCGGTAGGGGGTTTCGAACCTGGTTCCTGATGGACCCAAGTCAGTTCCCTTTAATCAGTGGTTAAGGGAGCTGACTTGCCACAGTGAGTAAACATTTACCATCTCCCCTGTTCTCTGTATCCAAGTCCTAGTTTTTATTACTAGGCAGCAGCCTAGTTGATTGGATTGAACTGTCATTTCTCAGGCAAAATGTTTACACATCTGGATTGTAACACATCTTTAAAAATAGTTACAAGCTAGTAAGGTTGTGGGTAAGTGGGTTAGATTGTAACAAAGCAACACCATTTTTGTGACATTATTTGACATTATCTCACATGGACTGTGGTAGTCTAGCCAATGTATTATAATGTAATATAAAATGCACAAAGTTATAGGTGTGGAAGCAACAAAATAAATAATATGGCACAGGGTACACATTTGTCTAATCTAGAACATCCAGAATAAGGGTAGTTTAGCAGCAGACCTTGGATCATTACAAGGAAATTGCCCAGTGAATATTACGCTAAAATATTGTATAACGTGCTTTTTATATTTGTAATTAATAGGTAAAATAACCATGTGATAGCCAGTGAGTGAGACAGGTCTCAGGTATTAGCAGATATAGAAGTAAATGTTTATTCCAAAATCTTGCAACAGTTGCTTATATCTTGAAAATATTCAGCCAGGGGTCCAACTATATCTCTTTAATCACAACCAATTCTTGTGCTGTTGTCTATTCCATGTGAATTTTTCTCCCAGCTATTAAGGTGACCGGAAAAGATCAGGTGGTTTTACTTGGAGACAGAGCTACGTTGCCTTGTCAACTGGCTGCGACATCAGACAACATCAACCAGGTGACATGGAACAGAGAGACAGAAGGAAACAGAGACGGCAAAGCTTTTTGCGTCATCCAAAACACCAATGGAGGAAGTCATAATATAATTCAGGATGACAGAGTCAAAATTGCAGGGAGCATAAAAGACAATAATGGATCCATTACTATAGCCAATGTCACACTAATGGATCGAGGAAAGTACACCTGCATATTTACCGTGTACCCAGGTGGAAATTTCCAGACAGAGATGATTCTTGAAGTTAAAGGTAAAAACAACAAATTCATTTATGGTTTTCAGAGGGTGAAAATCCCAGATTGTCTTGTGCACGTGGTTACTTTATTTATAATCTTTCCCCAGTACCTCCGGGCACCTTTGTCGAAGATAAATTCCCAGTTTTGTCAAAATCCGAAGCTCTTCTTGCAACCTGCACAGCATTTGGTTCTAAGCCCCCAGCACAGGTGGAGTGGAACTTAGACAATGTTCCAGTAACAATGAGGTCAACGAATGAGTCAACCCTTAATGACAATGGAACAACAACAACGTCCAGTTCCCTCTTTGGGATACCTACTATAGAAATGAACAAACGTGTCATGAAGTGCATCATTACGTGGTCCGCTTTGTCAGAGAAGAAGGAGATACCTTACTCTTTAAATGTGTACTGTAAGCATTCATTCCTTTTACCACATTTACATTTCCTCACTTTTAAGAACTTTGATTTTTTCTTTACGTGTATTTAATTTATTATTAAAGTTTTTTTCAGCTTCTTTTCTATTTTATTTTGGAAGTTCATTTTGTACTATCCTTGGAACTATCTTTAGAGCCAGTTTGGTAAAAACGTCGGAGAAAAGTCTGACTATTCAGTTGACTGGTCTTCTACAGGCTGAACTGGGCGAAGTCAGAAAACGTTACATTTTTTTCTGGGAAATTTATTTGCAATCACAAAAAAAAAGCATGGTATAGTTATATTTTTATATATACACACACACACATACAGTATATATTTATATATATATATTATAAAGTTATAATGGCCATCAAGTTATAGTGCCATAAATATAACATACTACAGCATATTTCACATTGAATTGTAATAATTAAAAGTCACATGATAACAATGACATTGCATAGGAATCTGTCCATTTCTGGATGGTGTTGGCATATTCATGTGTCTTGAAACACTAAAATGATTTCCCTTTTTTTGTGTATAGATAACAATCGACCATCAGGAACATCCTTATCTGCTGGTTTCTTTTTACACTTTTTCTTTTCATTCATACTTTCTAGTTTCACCCAGGAATGCAAGAATCACAAAAGTATCTGAAAATTCATTCGAGTGCGAGGTCGATGCCAATCCAAGCGCCAACATCACCTGGACCAGGTGCTGTGATTATTGCCCTGTTGTGTTTGATATTGTTATATGGGATGCACAGCTGTCAAACACCCAGTTCAAAGCTAGGGAGTTTCCAAGATTGTTCTTATCACGTCATCTGGACCATTTCCTTGTTTGTTGTTGGACAGCTATCATGTCATTCAGGGGTGTCCAACAAGTCAGAGGATAAGAACCACAATTTTGACTGTGTGCTTTTTTACATCTCTTTATCTGTGCTTTATCTGTTAAAAAAACATAAACACAGCAGCCTCTACAGATAAGGAAAAGAATCGCAGGTAGCTCCTGTGGTAGTGTGTTTTAATTGTAAATTATTTTGGACATTGTATTTCTCCTCCACACACTGTTGTTTCCAAGCATGACAAAAAATATTGATGGCTTTTACTTTTGAAACATTGCTTGTTGTTTTCTTTGCTTCAGACTAGGACAGCCATTGCCTGAGACTGTTTCCAGGGAAAAAATCCACATCCTGCAGTTTCCAAGCATGACAAAAAATATTGATGGCATTTACAATTGTGAAGCTTCCAACACCTATGGAACCCTAGTGGCTTCTCTGTTGGTACATGTGTTCCCAGGTGAGGCTTTTGCATTCGTGTTTTTGGGAATTTCTTTTAACCTTATTTACAAATGTTTATACAGAGAACACATTTGATTAGGATTTATTTTTAATTTCCCTTAGAGAGAAAACATACCCTTATTTTATATGTCTTGGTTTCTCTGCAGAACCCAGTAACCTCTGTTGGACTTTGTTTGGCCTTTTGCTTTTCCTCATTATCCTAGTAGAGCTGTGCCTCAGATGTCCCGCAGTCCGTCAAAGGTATCAAAAAAATCCATACTACATTTCGTAGTGTTTTCTTGTGTGAATTGCTTTATTTAATGTAGTTTAATATAATGTTTATTGTCCTAGGTTTTCTGATGTCCTTTCATGGTTTTGGATCACAGCAACTTCAAGGCATAGATCTAGTGAGTTAGCACAAGATGAACCTGCACCACATGGTGTGATTGAAATAGCATCTTAAAGATCCAATAGTACAGCTTATAAGGTATTGAAAAAACAACCTGCAAGCAAAACATTGGTACTTGCAAAGAAAAACAATTGGTAATAAATTGTACTGTACGTAGATTGAAACTAAAAGGTATTTATCCAGACTGTTGCTTAAAGCAGCTTTTGTGCATGGATATTTAAAAAGCACTCCTGTTTGCACTCCTGTTCTCCAACTTGCCACAACAGTAGTGCATTGTCAGGCAATGAGAACCAAAAGCTGAAGCTGCAGGAAGTTCAAATTGTAGCTTTGGGCCCTGGGGCAAGTTTGACTACTATATGAGTAGAACTTTGCTGTATTTATAGAGCTGTACGGGATAACAGCAAAAATACATATCCCTTTGCACTGGATTGAGCTTTTCGTTAAAATATTTGATTGATTTGGTTTTGTGTTGTTAGGACCCTACATACATTTATGTATTGTAATTTATTTTTCTACAGGAGACTACTTTGTCTGATCCATCCTTTTTACTTTGTCACTGACCAAAATTATAGTGTATCTATTATTCAGATTTCTAACCATCTAACTGGCAGTTTATAAGATTGGATTAGTAACTTGGACTGATACTATCTACTAGTCATTTGATCACTAGTATCTAATTATTAATTTTCATTTCGAATTTGGGCCTAAGATTTTCTCTACTCATCATCACCCATTCTTAATTTTTTTTTTGCTTGGGTGATTAATGAAGTGAAGATCGTTACACATTCCATCCTTAGATAGAAGTTAAATAATATCATTTGATGAATGTGTGCACTAAATAACCAATCTAACGTTGGAACATGATTCAACTTTACTACATGTTACTGGTACTTATAATGCTGTTATCTTGTTTGTGCTGCACCATAACACTAACAGCAATGATTCACTGGCGGGCGGATCAGAGCGGACGCTGGCATGCATGTTGCCGCTGTTTAAGCTTTTTGGCGGTGTTTCGTTGTATTTCTGGACTCTGTGATTCCTACTTTGAAAGTCCTGCCCGTCGCTGTTCCTGCTTTCATCTCATTTGAATGTCTTGTCCTTAAACTTCCTGGAGCCTCACCAACCATCATCGTTACAGTCTACCGCCCCCCCAAGCCACACAGTGATTTCATCAGTGAATTCATCAGTGAAAACTCAAACCAAAACAAATTACTACTCCAGCCTCATCCAAGCAAACCTAGGAAACCCCAATACCCTCTTTTCAGTCCTAACCAGAATCCTCCAGCCACCCAGTTCTCAGAATGTAATCTACCTGAGTGGACCTGCCTCCACTCTTGTATGCCACCTCAATTCATCATTATTGATAATTTATTTTTTGATCACCTTTTTAATGACCTACTTGAGTCCACCATACATTTCATCATCGGGTATTTGGAATCTTACAGTATCATATGGGTTAATGTGTTATTTTAAGAATGTGTAAACTTTTTGTCCTGTTGATCTAAACATTGAGGTTAACATATTCCTGACAACTTACAGGGAGTACTTTAAGTACATCACCTTAGGTTTGCTTTTTTGCATGTTTGGGAGTTTTACCATCTTGTTACTATCCCTTAAAGAGGGATGGTAACAAGATGGTTACTTGTATGCTTTTTTTGCTTCTTTGTGAGTTTTGTAGTTTTTTTCTATATATTTTTTGGGACCATAACAAGACCAAAGCGGGATGGTAACAGTTAGTAGCATTTATTTTTAGCTAGCCCTAGCCCCGACTTACAGAGAGTAGTTTTTTCCATCTCTTTATGTATGCTTTTTTGCTTGTTTGGGAGTTTTGTAGTTTTTGTTGTATATATTCTTTGGGTCCATAACAAGATTAAAGGGGGATGTTTACAAGAAGAGGAGTTTATTTTTTAGCTAGCCCTAGTTAACTCTAAACCTGGTGTGTGTTCTAATTTGTAGTCATTCACTAGTACAATTGTGCTCTTTACTACTTATACCACAATAAACTGACTTCTCCAGTGCCTGTGTGACTGGATATAGACTTTTTCATCATTATTTGATTGTGTAAAGTTATTGAACTCTTTTCACATTTAACTCCTCTCCAAGACTGCTTTTTTAAAAATTGTTGTTCTAAATCCCAATGCAGGAGAAAACCTACAGAGTCAGAGTTGTTCTGTAGAAAGAAGGGCAACTCTATATTATGCCACCATTGTGCCACTAGTGTTTTGTTTTTCCAAAATTTTTTGTTATCTGTCAGCTTTCTAGACCAGACTTAAAAGTAGTTAAGACCCAAAAAACCAAACAATCCAACTCTGCATTTTCCTATCCATTTTAGGCTACCACCTTCAACTACATATTCGGTGCAGTTTATATTCTTTTCAGACTACCGCTTCATCCCAGGTTTGTGGTGTGTGCCTAGTTTTCCGTTGTCGAGCATGTGGTTATCACAACACAAGCACCTGGAGAGTTTGTTTTCTAACTGTTGGCAGCCATGTGGGTGCTCAACATAGATAAAAAGGAAACGCTTCTTGTTATGGGCAAACTGAATTGATAAGGGCACACTATAAAATGGGGCTGCTGCTCAAAATAAAACTTAAAAAAGAACTTCATGAAAAAAGCTCATTGTGCCTGGGGGTTTCACCATGGAATGATTCCAGCATTTTTGTGGTTTAAACATTATCCCAATAGGTTTCAGTGGTGAGTTAAGGATGAGGAAGATTTCAGGGCTGAATAGTACAGTTACACTCTCTTGTTATCACACTGGGTCAGTGGCCTTCAAACTGTGGACAAGGACCAACATGTAGCTCTTTAGTTTTTGTTGAAAACTAGTAATGCACCAAATAAATTATCGATTCCACTAATTGTTAGTATCATTACATGTATGGCTATGACTGTAACTTAATCGTTTTATAAAACCAAGGCACAGGAATTTGATAAATTTATGAGATCAGATTAGACAAAACTTTATTAATCCCTCTGGAGTTCACGATATAACATAAAATTTTACTTAAAGGGGGGTCTACACTGAGAAATTACTCTACTTTTCAAGATTTTTAGAGTGAACCCAAGTGCAGCACACAAAAACAAAGCAAAGATGTCTGTCCCTCAATAATATTGTTTACTTCACTAACTCTCCAGATACAATTAAATGAAAATCAAATACTTTAAACTTCGTAGTTGGAAGCTATGGAGAAGTAAGACGTATCGACCTGGAGCTCCAGCATACCTCTTAATAAATAGCCGTTACTAAAACAAAAATATGAAAAATGACTACCAGATTGCAGGAAAGGACCCCTAAAGAAGTGAACACCAGCCAGAAATAAGTTTGCTTTGATGTGATGTGACAATTTCAACCTCAATATTGGCAAAATGGATTAAAAAAAATGTAAAATAATTAAGCCAGATCAAACTGGATTTATACCAGGCCGACATGGGATAAATAATATTAGGATAACATTTATTGTGATTTCGGTAACAAAACAGAGACAGGAACACTCAATGCTTGTCAGCCAGGATGCTAAAAAAAGCATTTGATTGGGTGTACTTAGAACACACACGAGTCAGAGAAGGAGATACTTTAACCCAGTACAGGTGGAGTAATGTTGTTTACTTCAGTAACTCTCCAGATACAAATAAATGAAAATCTAATACTTTAAGCTTCACAGTCAACACCAAAAGGTTTTTCATCATCGGAAACATCCAACAGTTTCCATTCCAAAGCCAAAAAGCTTTGTAAACACAGTCAAAAACAAGTCCATGAGACTGTAGTTAGTGATGGGTTTAGACAGGAAGTCAGAATCTAAAATTAAATCTGTTGCTCTATACCAGAGTCACATGCAGCTCTTTAGCAAATCCCTAATGGCTCCCTGGAGCTTCTTCTTTTTTTTTTTCAAAAACGTGTAAAAATCGAAGAAGGACTGAAATCAAACTGGACCAAAAATGGCCCTGGGATTTTATTTTCAAAGGTTTTACCCTTTTTTGATGTTTTTAAAATACACAATATTTCCATCAAAAATACCATGCTAATTAATAATAGTTTAAGTGTATTCCACTTAATCATTTGATAAATGTGTATATTAATAAATGTTATTTTGTTTTATTTTAATAATTGCAGGCTTTGTTCCTGATTTTGTTATTTGACACTTTAATAAACCGTTTAAAGTGTCAGATAACAAAATCAAGAACAAGAAGTGACTTAGCATAAATACATGAATACAGCACTAGGAACTTTTCGAGACTAAATTCAGGACATACATCACCTGACAGACTTGACAGAAGACACGCAATTCTGAGCAGAACAATGATCCCAGGAAATCGATGAGTGAAAAAGAGGGCTATGTTATTGAAGGTACCAGGTGACACCAGGGAAACCAATTACAAAGACACAGGTGACTGTGATCATGACAAATAACCCAAAGGCAGCACACAGCAGGAACAAACAGACGTAACACTAATTCCTTAACCAAACTCTGACATCCAAGTCAGTCATTTATTTTAGTAGTTAAAGATACAGTAAAATACACATTTCCACAGGCCTGAACTTCAAGGTGGTTTGTTCATCTTTTGGGACCAAACTCATTGTAAACAGTTGGCATATACAGTTGTGTCCGTTTTTTGCTTTAGATACTGAAAAAGAAACAGTGATACAAAAAGCACATCAACTGTTGTACTGATGTTTTTTGGAAAGTCCGGCATCAAGTTCCGTTGTGTGCAGTGGTTTCTATTACAATGTCACAATGACAAGGTGTTTCGTCTCTCTCCTTTTCAGGTTAATTTGATACCATCAACACGTGGAGAGTTGTGCAAGCATTTGACAGTTGGGGGTTTCCTGAAACTCCCAACTGTCACCACTGATATAAAGCTTGTGGTTGGTAATTTTATAACTGATCCCTCGGAGGTTGATGCCAAAGGATGTCAACCTACTCAGGATGTCAACCTACTCTATGAGCCAAAGTTTACTTTATATACACAGATGATCACCTGATCTAAAGAGAACTATTGCCTTAAGAAAATGGAGGAAGTAAACTCTAAACAATCCTGGCAACAACATCTTTCAACAGGTCTGTCTTCTGATTGTAAATTGACTCAAATACAGTTTTACCTCAATTACAGTTTTACCTAATGATTAAAGTCCTATATATATATGAATATCTATAAA
Organism: Paraplagusia blochii; assembly: GCA_016785265.1. Lineage (NCBI taxonomy): Eukaryota > Metazoa > Chordata > Actinopteri > Pleuronectiformes > Cynoglossidae > Paraplagusia > Paraplagusia blochii. Next base: position 17,394 of record JAFBJS010001272.1, read on the forward strand.
GAAGAAAAATAGGGTGCTAAAGTGACCATTTTAACATATCTACCTGCACATGAAGTAATCCATAACATGATACAAAATAGTAGGAGCATCCAGTTGGGGCACACACATCGAAGGAAGCCCTCCACCAGACCTCCAAAAAAAAAAAGAAATAGAATTTCAAAGGAAAAAACATTTTTATTATTTAATCATATGAGCTTCACAACTGTTTGGAGCAGTGGAGACCGTGGAAGGAAGGTAAAGAATGATCCTCGAGATGAAGCTACCAGGTAGGAGACAAAGAGGAGATTGATGGATACAGTGGAGGAGGACATGGATTGGGGAGGAACAGGAGGAGATGAAAGATGTTGATTTGCTGTGGCAAGCCAAAAGTAAAAGAAGAAAAGAAGTCATGTGAGTTTAAAATCCTGATTAAGAATATGTTGTGGCGTACATTAAAAAAATGCTCCGTCTTTCTTACCCACTCTGTCGTTAGGCGTCGTCTTTTGTTTATAATCTACACACCAGTCAAATAAAATATACACGTTGTTGAACAAGTAAAGACAAGTGATTCAGTGACAAAAATGTGCTCTTAATACATTGAGTTGCTCAAATAAAATGTTGTCTTCTCACAGGATGTAAAATGTGAGTGGGTTATTGTAGTTGGCTGGGTTTACAAAAACCCTGTAGCATAATGTCAGAGTGGAGAGTAATTTCATAAGAAGCACTGCGGAAGCGCCTCTGACATATTTTCACCATCGTCCTATGAGATTTTCTGACCCTTTGCTCCAGTTTCACAAACTAACAAAGCTATTTTGTCCAATTGAATTGCATCATTTTACTAAAAAACCCAGTTTATGCAGCTGATAAATTATTCAACTGGTTGGAATCAATTATTTCTTCTTCTTTCTGTCTAATAGTTCACTATTAGACAGAAAGGCAGTGGCCTAGTGGTTAAAGAAGCGGACTGGGTCTGCAAGGTCACCGGTTCGAATTCCACTACTCCCTACGTCCCTACGCACTGCTCCCCAGGCGCTCATTAACTGTCCACTGCTCACTTTGATGATGGGTTAAATGCAGAGACCAAATTTCGTTGTGCGCTGTGGAGTGAATCACAATGTCACAATGACAAAAAAAAGGAATTTCATTTTTTTTCATTTTCAAATGTATAATACTGTCTTTGTGCGGTCGAAACCAGCTGTTATGCGTTCAGGACCACGGAGACGTTGTTGCCCTCCAGTGGGTAAATTCCTTTTTAGCCGTGGTAAATGGGCTAAGAAGTTGTTTTGTTTATATAAAAACCATTCAAAGTAAATGCAAATATATGTTCCAAATGTAATATTTTACAACATGAATATTAATACAAGTATTATTCCCCTGGTTTCCCCCTGTACATGACTGAAAAGACTGAAAAGAGAACATAACACACACCTCTTTTGTCCACATGTAACATTCTTTATTGTGTCAGTCATAATCCAAAGAAGATAATGCATCACATCTATCAGCAAAGAAGACTAAAGTTAGTAGAAATAATACATTTTGTTGTTTTCTTTTTTCTCTTTTACCTAAAATGTATCTTCAAACAAACAATATAAAAAATATCTTACTATACCAGACATATCAATATCAATACACAAAGATTACAGCATTAGGCTCCGGGAAGAAAACACTGAGATATTTCATGCATTCAAGAGTTCAAATGATCACAAGTCACATTCCACAGAAATGTGTTTTTGGGAGTTGTCTGGGGCGAGGCCGCGTTTGCAGACAGAAAGATTATCGGTTGGGCCAGTGGCCACGAAAAATAACGTAATATTACACACATTGCATTTTTAGGTGAACTTTTTACTAACCGGTGAGCTTAGACACCAGCCAATAATGCAGCCTCGCCACTAGAGGGCGTGTTAACTTGATTGGCTGAAGAGGATCATGAGACGGCAATTAACACACGTGCAGTCACTTAGCCATGTGATGAAGAAGTCATATTATTGGACATCATGGGACATAGGCATCATACAGTAAATACTGTCATCCTGTCGAGGTGTTGACTATGGGATGTCTGTGGAGAGGATAGGATCTAAACTGTTTTTACATTTGCATCGATCATTCTGATTAAACTAACCACTTTGTTTGTGCAACTAAATGTCCAGTTTATAAAATGGAATGCATCCATGCTTGGTAAAACCTTGTGATCACATAGGACTCTGTTTCCCCACATCAAAAATATACAACTGGTACAATGGTAAACATAAAAGAAATACAATAGACAGAGAATTAGAAGAAACATTTTTGATAAAATTCAATAAACTTTGTTCTTATAAAAAGCTTCTATTGTTATTTATTTAAAAAAAAAAATCATCCTGAAATCATAAGACTAACATGATATTACTGTGTACTCTGTTTGTTGAGCATGTGATAATGATCTGGGTTTCACTGTCTGATAAACAGCTAAATCGTTATTGCAACAATAAGTACACTTTTAGAAGGGCGTTATGTACAGGGTAACATAAAGTCAAGTATAAAAATTGGCTCACAGATAGGACAAATTTGCTTGTTGTCAATAATGGGCATGGTTTCTTTTATTCTCTTGTTTCTCTAAACACTTTGTGCTGATGGTGCACGATCTCTATCGCCTGAATGGCTGTTTATACAGCACCGAAAGAAGGGATTTGGCCCGGGGTCACCGCTACAGTTCACTCTCTGATCGAACAGGACAAGGCCTACACTGTTTCACCACCATTGGACATCACACATCACACTATGCGCATACACAAATCTTGGTCTACCAGTCAAAAGCAAGAACAGTTACGAAACTAAACCTAAAAAGGAAGAAAATTGGTCTTTAGTTCAGCATGTCTATTTTTTTTTCTTTTCAAAATTCTTGTTCAGAGACTAATTGACATTTTATGATGGATGTAAGCCTTGTATGAAGTTGTAAACTAGGTCTAAACTAACTATTCGTATATTTAAACACGTTCTATAGATCAAAAAAGTATCCAAAAACCAAACAAGGTTTTTATCAAGTAAAACAGGACCCGTCTGCGTGTGTCCTTTTATTAAGTAATAGAAAACCACGGATGTGAATTTTAAATAAGATCAATTTAGATCCATCCTGGGGTAATATTTTATTTAAGTGTAAAAAGTCCGATCAACAAAGGTGAAGTAGATTTCGAGCATTACCTATATAATCCAACAGAGGGCACTGTTTCTCTAATTTCTGCTTCACATTGAATGCCGGTTAGTAAAAGCAGACGGTGACGGTGGTATGTATGTATCTACGGTTAAATATCCTGAATGGTTATTAAGTTAACATTTCGTGGATACCCTCTAAAGAAGTATTTATTTTTGTAAACAATCCCTGTAGAATCCGAATATAAATCCGACTTTCTAAACCCAGATTGTTGCTGCTGTTCAGAGAAGAAACTAATACATTAATATCCAGTTAGCAAGCAGGCTAAGTCCTCCATAGTACTGCCTCAAGGTCTGGATATTGTCAGTATTTGAGCCCTAATTGTCAATGTTTGGATGTCAGAATACTATCCGACTATAAAGTAAGACCAGTTAAACTGGTCAGCCAGGTACAGGTATTCCTACTGCAGGTAAGTGTCTGATTGTGTTCATGAGTCGTTTACTGGATTATTACAAGTCCCACAGTTCACAGAATCAGAGACAAAGTTACGATTTACCTAATAAAACGCGTAAAAACGTTACACCTTGCCATGTAGTAAGAAATCTTTAAAGAGTTATTTCATCATCGTGATTTGATGATTTATTTTAAAATGTGAAAATAAACTTAACTGTGTACTGGAAAGCAGGAAATATTTTATAGGTTAAAAAGCTCTGCTCACTTTCAAAGCTGAAACTTACTATTATGCATTAAGTTTCATTTATGTATATCTTAATTAACTTCAGTTTCACTCAAATATTGTCAACAGTGAAGACAGTTTTAGAAAAATTTGTTTTGAAATGGCTTTCTCAAAGAAATTGAAGAAAATGAAACTGTGAGGATTGTCTTTCCTTTTTGGGTTAAAATTCACTCTTCAACTAAACAACACTGCCTTCCACTTCAGTGCGTAATTATAGAATCCTAACCCAGAGACTTCATGGTGACTGGACTTCATATCAGGGAGGAAATTAGTGAGAACACGTGTTGTCCACTTAGGGGTTTTCAAAAATATCTTTGGTATAATTCCTGCCTTGGAGGAACTGATGGTTCCAGATTTCGGAAGCAGGTGCCTAGAAAGTTGTGACATTAAGCTGTTAATAGAACTAGATCTAGTCTGGGGGTGTTTGCGTCATTGAGCTTCAAATAATTATTTTCAGATCAAGCTTCTCACATACGTACTTAAGAAAAAAATCTCTTCGCCTTCTACCTTCTATTCAAACGTATGTCAAGGCTAAGACTTTCCGTGTTAAGGATCTCCTTCTATTTCTTCTCCTTCTCCCCCCTTGACTAAGGTTCATACAGTTAGATCGTCTGACCTGGCCCTGCTGCTGGCCTTGCTAAGTCTACTCAGTGGCCGAGTGTCTTCTATCGTATCTGCAGCTTCCAATCCTGACTCTGTTGGAATTCCCTGTTCTCTGTTTGCTGCCACCGGCTCTACCTCCATCCCCTCATCCAGAACTTTCTCTCCCATTCTCTCTGCTTCTGCTGGATGGACCTCCACAGTGTCCTCCTCTTGTAATATTACCCCACTTGTTTCAGTGGTCTGGGCGTACGAGGGCAGAGTCTCGTCATATACCTTTGACATATCCTCCAAGGGTAACACCTCATCCACCTTCTCTTCCAGTGCAAAAGGTGGCGTGGCTCTGCCAGCCTCCATACCTGCCTCAGACAGAGGGTAGAGATGGGTTACAGGTGGAGATTTCTCCTCCTCAAGGGGTTTGTAGCCTTTTGCTCTCTGAAGGGATGATACCCCCAAGGGTGAAAGGTTCTTTCCTTGTGGTGACAAGGATGTTGAGCCCTCAGATTGGGCTGGAGCAGGTGTTGGTTTACGGAAGACAAACCTAATCTTCTTCAGACCCAAGTGACTGATCTCTACAAAGTTAAGGAACAGTGAGACACAAGCCACTGCCAACATAAAGATAATGAAGACCGTTTTTTCTGTGGGTCTTGACACAAAGCAGTCCACGGTGTTGGGACAGGGCCAGCGGCTGCACTTGTACAGCGGCAAGATACGGAAGCCGTATAGGAAGTACTGGCCTACAACGAAGCCCACCTCAAATAAAGTTTTGAAGATGATGTGGCAGATGTAGGTCCTTAGCAGCGTGCCCTCCAATCGAAATTTCTTGCTTCCCTTCGTGCTCGTTTCCTTAGTTGTTCGGACACTTCCTTGATCGGGCGCCAGAGGAAGTCGCTCCTCGCTCAGCTCCTGTTGCCTGCTGAGTTCTGCCTCCTCGCGCTCCTTGCGTTTCTCCTCCATATGAACATGATGCACGGCGTGACCAACGTACACCAAAGAAGGTGTGGACACAAAGATAATTTGCAGCACCCACAGGCGGATGTGAGAGATGGGGAAAGCCTCATCGTAGCACACATTCTCACATCCAGGCTGCTGCGTGTTGCAGACGTAGTCGGACTGTTCATCCCCCCACACGAATTCTGCCGCTGTGCCCAGGATGAGGATTCGGAAAATGAAGAGCACTGTGAGCCACACTCGGCCGATCACTGTTGAGTGCTCGTTGACTTCCTCTAAAATATTACCAAGAAAGCTCCAGTCCCCCATGATCGGTCCGTAGCCCTACGGAGGCAAACATGGGAGGTTGAGGTTGCAAACAGATAGAGAAAGTAGGCATGGAAGGTCAGACAGAGGAAAGATACAATGTCAGAAGTAAAAAATGTATGAAGGAATATCCAAAAAGTGTTTAACCATCAAACAGAAAACTGATGTAAATTCCCTATGTCATTTGAAAGAAATGCTCAGAGTCTAAATTCAGGCTTGGTGATCCACACCTTTGTGTGAAATAAAATGATCCCATTTAAAATGAAATATGGATCGAATCATAGATAAAACTACAGCGTGACTAAACCCTATAAAGTTCAATATTCATCATCACAATAGACAGACACCAACTAAAGAACACGTCAAAAAGCTTAAAGTCAAAAGAAAGAATCTCTCACGTCAACCTACGATTGAAAATAGTAAACAAAAAAGTTATTTTTTTAAGGTTACATGGCCGTTAGTCATGGTATGAGTTAAATCAAATTAAATGGTGAACTTGCCACAGCTGCGGCTCCGACAAAGTTGAATCCTGTCCCGTTCCCTAGGCTCCCGGCAGGAAAAAATGAACTTTTCCCTGCCTTCTCTCCAACCTAAAGCCCTGTCCTTGACGCCCGACTGAGCAGATGTGAATGAATCAGGTTTGATGGTTGGTTTTTAGTTTGCTGCAATGTTTAAGCTTGCAGCCAGACAGGCTTTATTTTACGGGTGGCGCGCGGTGACGCAGTAGACAATAGAATCAACAAAGCAGGGATGTATTGGAGCAGGCCTCAGGCTGCCACACCAGCCTGGACACTGTACGGCCCAGGGCCACCGGGTCCATGGCACATGGTCTGCCACTCCATCTTTGCTAATACTGTGTTGTATGGCAAAGGTGAAAAGATGTTGGAGCTGGAACTGTACCACGGACGTACCATTTATTGTTAGATGAAAAGTACCATGTTACATTAATCTGTCGATTGGCTTCTTTCTTTTTTGTTTACTTGAATACAAACATCAAGAAATATTTTTTAGTTTCTAACTACAGAGCTATAACTATAGAGGTACAACCATATGTTGACCAAATAAAAAAAATAAATAAAAAAGGGTATTTTTGAATATTATTATTATTATTATAGAAAATTGAACAAACTTTTTGTTTTTAAAAGAAATGTATTGAGTTGTAGAAATAAAATTAAATACATTATTTTTTAAAATGTCAATCACAATTTTTCTGATCAATAAAAATAAACTACTAAATATATTAACCATTTGAAATCGGTGTTCTAATTGTCCAATTAAAAATACATCCTTAAGAATCAATGTATACAAGTCCATTATCAACTTGCAGTAATTTTCTTTTATTTCTTGTCATTTTTGGGATTTGTGGTCATAGTCCAGCATCCTAGATTTCCCTGATTCTGTTGCACCCCTGCGCATTAACTGATGACTATAAAAAAGTATTCTGTTGTGGTCTATAAAGTACAGTGTGCCCATAGTGAATGACCAAACAACCAGTGTTTTGTGTCAGGTGTGTGCGTGTGTTTTCACACCTATCACATCACTGGAATGTGAAGAATGTGGAGCAATGAGTGAAAAGACATCATTGAACTGTGGATGTTGGACAAACAAAAGCAAAAAAAAAAAGAAAATTAGAGCGGAAACTTCTATGAATCAAATACAATCAATTGATAGTATTAAATACTATTCTAAATCTTTAGACGTAATGTAAATTAGATCCTTACTAATGATTTTTGTTCCGCTTCTAACTCACTGTATTGAAGTTTTATTGGAGTGTGGTGCAGTTGCCAAACTATTAGGTCATAATCATTAAATGCTAATCAACAGCCGGCAACAAAACCTTAAACACATACTACGATCGACTGTTTGTGCTAAAGCGCTTTTCCAGAGTTCTGTGGAGGCATGGCTGTGTCTCCTGACCAATGGACTCCCTTTAAAGAGCTATGTGTTAGTTTTGTGGACCGTTGCGTGCTAAGCTCTGGGGCGGTCTGGTGAATGGCACCAGGATTTCAACACAAAGACATGATGTCATGACGCAGGGTGTGGACTCTATTGACCATGAGCACTGAAGCGTGAGGACAGATCAGACGTCCGAACCACGACACAAACTGGATCTAATCAGAATGATAACAAACGTATGGCGCGGCGATCAGGCGGCTCTAAATAGCGCCTGCGATACGTTTCCTGTTTGATGGCCTTATCTCTACCGCATACAGTAAAACTCATGCAGCCCACTAACGGCAACCATCATCAATCTCAATTCAGAATCCTTCTGTTGGCTGTGTTTGACAAAAAAAGATGAGAACACGAGGTACGAAAACATCCTAAAAGGCTAACCATCCTCACGCCTTTAACACTTATGCATTTAACTCAATCCTCTTATCTGTTACTGGGTCGCAGGAGCAGCAGTCTCAGAAACTGCCACCCAAATCACACTGCACCATACTGTGGGCCTTCCTGTGGGTGATGGAAGGCCCACTGAAAGTTATGTGCGATACTCAGAGCACCTCAGTGGCACCTTCAAGCCTGGAGCAACCCTAGTCCGCTTTCTTAACTCCAAGGCCATCACTGCCCCACACCCTGATCATTCTACTTTAAATGGAATAATCTGTTATATTGCACTAAACTTACTGAAAATTAATCATTTTCCCTCATTGATAAGTTGAAAAAAAATTGTTAAAAAGAGAGTTTATATTGTCAGTAATGTAATTGTGCCTGGAGCATTAGATCATGTGTTGAGATGTCTAAAATACCATCGATGTACAGAATGTACAAAACCTATGTTTTGACCTTGGGGGTATGTGGTAAATGACCTTTATGGTAAATCTGGTGGTCATATGATGCAACTGTTTTCATCCACACTACACTGAAACTTTTCTTTAAATAATTAGCACACAAATAGAGCGTTTATGTTGATCTAAGTTAAATTTAACTGTGGACAGTCACCCCTCTCGGCTACTTTACGTAAACGCCTTTTGTTTTAAAAAATTAGACAATTTGTTCCAAGTACAGTTTGATCTGCAGATCTGGGGACTACCAAGGAAGTTCTTCTAATCTCTTATGTTCTATAATACAAGATGTCATCTGCATACAAATGATAGAAAACAAGAATGTACAATAAAAACAGAAAAGGCCCTTTAATGGAGCCCTGAGGTACCCCAACTGTGAGATGGGCTATCACAGGTAGAGATCTGATTCGTACGGTAAATACAACCTTCGGTGACATAGGGTTCATACATTTTAAAACAGAACCTCACAACCCTGACTTGTTTGGTTTGTTTGTTATAATATTATGAACTAAAGAAGGGGAATGAAAAGTTTTTACCAGCTTGTCATGACTTTGTCCATACTTTGTTCATATTTATTGCACTGCCATGGCAGTTTTTTTTTGGGGGGGGGAATTCTACTTCGTCTCTAATACCTTTTCAATTTGCACAAACATCACATGAAATGACTATGTCACTCAACTTAAGACAAAAAGAGAAAAGCATTCACACTGGGTTTACAGAGATGGTATCAGTCATGCCCTCCACTGATCCAGACTGACCTGGGGGCAGTGCTGTGTCTCATGACATAGCGCAGCACTGAGAACCTCAATGGCAGCGGGCTTATGCTTAAAGACAGAGGCTGAACTGTTTTCAACCGCTTGTTTATTTAGGCTGAAAAATGAGACCATACAATTTTGTGCCAATACGTCTGTGTTTAATCTCTTTTCTTTGTCTTTGAGAGACTGACCTTACTTTTTTTGTGGTATTTTTCATGAGTCATCAGTCACCTTTGGAGACAAGACAAAAAAAAAAAACGCAGTAAATCACATACGTTTTTTTAAGCAAATTTCAGTCAACCATATATCTTTTTAAGCACTTTGAAATCAGTCGGTTATAGTACGGCAACTGTTTAGCATTCGTTTATTATTTATCATCAATTATTTATTATTATCACTTGAGAACTTTTCTCGGCTATCTTCTAGCCTAGTTATAATAGCACACTTAAGCAATTAGCTGTTTTGGACTTTTATTTCCTTTTGTTGGTGCACTGCCATTATCTTGCACTGTTTTTACCAATGTTAGCCTACATATGACTTACATCGTTGGGTGTTTAATTTTTTTGAATAATGTTAAGTTATTACTTCTTTAGTACTACATTCGTTTTTTTTAAACATTATTCACATTAAGCAAAACAAAAAAATACATTTCGTATTTCGTATTTTAATGTTGTTTATTTTTTACAACTCACTACGACCACTGCCTCACACCTCAACATTCATTCGTCTTCATCTCATCCGTTGCCAGGTTGCAGTTTCGACAACTGCCACACAAATCACACTCCACCGTACTGTAAACCTTCCCGTGGATTCATGGATTTGAACCTGAAGCCTTGCAGACGCTAGCCTTGCAGACGCTAGCCTGCTTACTTAACCACTGTCGCCTACACCTCAACACTATAAATATATAACTGTCTTTATTTAGTCTAAAATTCTGCAGATCCTGTTCTCAGACCAATGCATGTATTAAAGCGTTGAGAAAATATTATTGTGTCCAAAACACTTATATTTAATGAATATAATTAAGATTTGGGTAATTTAGTTTGGACCATTTTCATGGCTAGTTTATATCTGTGAAAACTTGATGACTAATAAAACTACAACAAAGCTCAGCAGTCGTTTTTAATGGTGAGAAAACCTGACTTTCAGGCTCACATTTGTTTCCTCCTCCCTGTCCTGTTACAGCAACAGCGCCCTCAGTTGACCTTCCTGTGAGGAGACTCAGATCATTATATTCTGTTTGTGTTGATGAAAATTCTTTTAACCTTTCTCAGGGTACCTTTGCCAAACTCACACTACGTAGTGTTTGGCAAATATTATAATAATTGCACTCCGGCCAAGAAGCAACGTCTCTGTCAATGGTGTGGAGCTCCAGGGTTCACCTCTTGGACAAGATCAAATCTGGTTGGCTTCCATTGTTGTTCCATAGTGGAGCTGGTTTTGTGTGATTTGGGTAGAGGTTGTGGAGACTACTGCCCCAAAGACCTGGTAATGGATAATGTGATGAGGATGGATGGAATATAAAAATACATTTCTATGATTGTCAGAGCTCATTACATTTCATTGATTCTACATTCACATGTAAACACAATATAAACTAATCCATCTACTCCATATGACTCCTTTTGTTTTACGTAAAATGAACCGCTTTTTTGCATGATTAAAAGCTTAACTTTGCCTTTGGTATTCTGATTTTGGCTACACACACAATAGTTGCATACCTTTAAGGTTTATTAAAGTGTTTGTTAAGGTGTTATTACCTGTCTGTACTACATTAAACATATTTTTATTTTGTTCTTTCCTCAACGTTGTTCAACTAGAACAGGCCTGGGCACTTATTTTGACTTGCGGGCCACACTGGGTACTAAAATTTGATCAGTGACCCAGGTCTGGATCAGAAAGATAAAAGAAAAAAGCCATGAACAAAATTGCTTAAATTCTTTTCGCCTCTTCTACACTTTTTATTGTGAAAATAAGGGCTTTGCATGGAAAAGGGATAAGGGGAATGATAATATAAATTACCATATTTTCACGACCATAACTGTGCACTAAAAGGCACAGTCTCAGTTTAAAAAAAGAGCGGGAGCAAAACAACGCCCAAACTTCCCCCTTTAACGTCCTCATGGTGTTCTGTACTACTTCCGCTTTACAACAACAACACACATAGGGTGCACTGCACTATTGGGCACGCCACACATTTTGAAGAAAATCGAAGAATTTTACAGTATGTGCCCCTTATGGTCGTGAAAATACGGTACTAGTATAATATACATTTTGACTTGTCTCAGTAAATGCTGTAATTGTTATGCTGTCACTGTTCTCTGTTCAAGCACATTGAGCTACATGTAATGAAATGTGTTCTATAAATAAGTAAACTTAAACTTAATATGGACAAGTTTGGCTGGCCGGATTAAAAGCCAAAGGTGCCGCTTCCGGCTCCCGGGCCCTCGTTTGTCCAGGTCGGAACTATAATGTTGGCAGATTTATTTTACACCGGTGCCTGAACAAGTTTTGCTAAGTCAACAAAACCTAATGACAGAGTCAAATAAAACAGTAAATTAAACTATGTGATGTGTAAAGTAGATTGGCTCATTGGATCACATGACGCCATGAGCTGGTTTGTCAAAGCAAGTGTTGATTTACCATTGTTTTATTAGGTAACTTAACATGTTTTAGCAGTTTGGATCTAAAGCCCATGGACATTGTAACGTCTGTTTGAGAACTCTCTAGAAACTCTAGTACCAAAGGTTTGCACCAGAGACACTGAGTCCAGGATCAACACTGTTTCATCAACTGTTAATGATCCTGTTGTTTCACTGAGGATGTTTGTCACAGAGCTCAGTCGTGAGATTTCTCTGCAGGTTTAAATGACCCGGAAACCAGCTAACCTGCTGGATGACTAGAGAGGACTGCGATTGAGGGAGGGGAAGAGAGAGAGAGACGGAGCATGGGACAAAGAGAGAGAGAGAGAAGGGATGGGGTGAGAGACGAGGCGTGAATTGTTCTCACTGGTCTGATAGGAAGTGAAAAGGCAACTTCCTCTCGGTGCTTTGCTGGGCACCATGGGAGGGAGAAAAAAAAATGTTGTCCACACAATGGACATGGGGAGGGTGGAGCGGGTAGACAGGGGGCGTTCATCCAGAGAGGATGTATGTGCTGAGTGTGAGTGCATCTAATAGAGAGAGAAGTTCGGATGAAGTCCGACTTCGATGACGTCCAGTTCCAGCTCTGACACATTCATGTACGTATTTACTCAGCTGCTTGCTCTCAGACCTCCTTTCCCACACTCAAGATGTTCACGTCACAAGAAACAAACCATGTGACTTCCTCTTTATTGACTTTATTATTTCCCTCTGTCAAAGGTCACTTCATTTTACTTTTTCTTGCAATAATGACCGACAAACAGAGAATAAACTATGCAACAAATACATTTGACGCATCTTGCCATGTGGGGAAAAGCATAGCAAGAAACACAGAGGGATCTAGAATTTGAGACTTTTATACGTACTATTCTTTACAATGGAAAAAACAACTATTATTAATTTTAATTTGTTGGAATCTAATACTTTTAATTGTTGTTCTGTACACAGCGCTTAGAGTACAATTCAAGATTTGCGCTAAGTAACGTATATGATGGCTGTGTGTTTTACAGCGAAGTCTAATATTGTAACATTAAGATTAATATTATCTATAAATTGGAACATTGCAAAAAGTGTGATACCAAATATTGCACAATATTGATCATTTTCGAAATAAAAAAAATCCAGAAGATGTAATAACAATGACTCACAGAAGGAGGAGCTGAAGAGCATGCGGAATTAGGAATGATCTGTTCTATATAAAATATTATTATAAATTTAACTTTCACATCAAGGTGGGGACCTCAAAATACAGCTCCATGGGCTGTAGATGCCCCACAGGCCGTGAATTTGATACCTAAAAAGTCCAAGGTGGAGTCAATGCTAAATTGCTTTTAACCTTCTCTTTTCAATCTATAGAGAAAGAAAGAATGGACATTGTAGGCAGCTGTATATTTATAATACATTACAATACATTTGTTTCAGTGGTCTCGACAGCCACAGGAAGGTTCACAGTATGGTGCAGTGTGATTTGGGTGGAAATCATGGAGACTGCTGCCCCTGGAATCTACCAAATCACATGGTTCACAATACACCATATTATGAGCCTTCCTGTTGGTGATGAGCTCAGAGATCAGGACGGTGCCGTGCTCACAGCACCTCACCGGCAACCTGGCCAGATGGTGGATTCCAACCGGAAACCCTTGCGTACTCAGGTCCGCTTCCTTAACCGCTAGGCCACCACTGCCACCTGGTATAGACTTTTTATCTTTGATATGCTTTGGTGGGCAACAAAAATGGGGCTCAGGGCCGTTGAGTTTGACATACCTGGTTGAAACCATTACCATTTCACACTGGCACTTAATTCGCTGCGACGCGAAACCAGTTTCGCTCCCCATTTGCGTTCACATTACAAACTAACGCACATTCGCTCCTCAACTAATGCGCATTAACTAATCCACCTCTAGTCAGGGGGTTTCGATACCGAATTAACTAATACGGGTGTAAAGCAATAAAAAGTAAAACAGTTGTCGCTCCCTGCGTGTTTGTGAACACAACAACACCCGTATTAGTTTAACGAGTTCATAAAATCTCGCTTAAAAAGCCACACTGAAGACCTCTCGTGACACAACGTGCTACGGGAGCGGCTCATCTCCTTGTCAAACCGCTATATGTTGCTGCGTCATTAGGAACAGGATTACAAAAAACTTCCTCATATTTTTTCTCATCTTCTTCATTCGTTCTTTGTGTCTCCTTCTCGTCGCTTTCATACGTCGCCTTGATCTTTCTTTAACCTGCTCCATTTCTTCTTCAAAATTGCACGTGCAATTGTTGACAGAATCCATGTTGAATAAAACCGCATATTAACGAGATCTCGTTATATAACCACAAGATCAAATTGAAACTGGACCACGGTTGTACTAATGCGCATTCGCTCCCTTATTGTGTATGAATGCAAAGCGGGTATCGAATGCGCAGCGAATACCAAATTAAACTGAATGTGAATGCAAAGTGAATCGAATGCGGATTAGTTAATACGCGATCGTATCCCGACTTACCTACTTTGGTATTCAATTCTGAATTGAATGAGAAAACGGTGTAAGGTAGGAACCATGTTGGGTGGAGACCTGTCTGTCTTTCAGGAAAGAAAAAGGTGAAGTAAGATCCGAGTAGGTGGGTCACACCCTCTGGATCTCCACCAGTGCAACACATGGCCCAGACGCCGAACAATTTTACGACTGTTGTCCGCTCCCTCGGCCAGCTGCCCCTCACAATGTTATCTAGCGCGGGGACTGCTGGCACACACGTTCTACCATCTATGTCCAATGACCTGCAAGAGTTTCTCACACTTCGAGTCTCCAGAACAATGACCAAGGCTAAGGGGAAGTTATAAAACACCGTCTTTGACATTGTATGACACAGAATTCTTTTAAAAAAGGTCATTATTTGGGTTTTACTTTGTCAAATCAGCTGTAAAACTGCCAGGTTTTTATTTATTTGATCCAAACATGTCTGGCACAGAGGAAAAGATTTTTTAAAAACCTGAATAGCTGCTTTTGTAGCTCTTGGCCTTTGAGTTCGTGTAGCAGACCTTTTGAAGAATGATGACTTTATTCATGGTTTGTTTTCAGGGATGTATGGTGATATAATGGTACGTATCAGCTGTACATCAAACACACAATAGGAAATACACACTGAACTTTCCATGTCGAGCTACAAACCCCGACGGACATAACAACAGTCTGTCTTCAAGTCAGCCTTTGGTGGCCCCTTGTGGGTGAAGGGTCTTACAGATCCCTCTTCCTGTGTTTGTTTTGTTGTCTCCAAAACTAGGATGACAGGGAGTGGGTAAAATATGGCACAAGGAGCCTGAGTTTCCTCCGACTGTCTCCACATCGTGATAACCTTGTTCTGAGAGGGGCGGAGGAGGAACTGACAAGATCTTGGTGGGTTTTATTTTGCTACTGATTATGTTTGGGGTTAAAGTGCATTTTTAATCGCAAGTGAAATGACTCATAAGCGAGCTGTGTTCTTGACAGGAAAATGTAAGGAACAGTACATTCTCCGTGTTTCGAGTACCATACAAGTGGTCCAGAGTATCCTCCATCAACGGCATCGCATGCTCAAGTCAACATCTTGACATCAGTTGTTTTTTTGGAGACTTTTTGGCCTTTATTTCAGTTCCCAAGTCAGAATCTTCTGATGTTTTCTTTTTTTTTGCCCCGAGACCAGACGTGGGCAAACATTGAGTCACGGGCCATGTAGGGTCCTAAAGCCTGATATAGGCCCTGTGTCAAATGCAGATGGATGGTGCATGTGTTTTTACGAACTGTTCATACAGTCTATTACAGGGAAAACACATCAATCGCTGTGGTTTCCCTGTTCTGTTCTCACTTTCTGAAGGAAAACCCTAGAAAACAGTAAAACAGTATAATCTGGACAAGTTTGGCGAGCCGGCTTAAAATGCCAAACGGGCCACATCCGGCTCCCGGGCCTTAGTTTGGGTTCTCTTGACTGGTAGAGACCAACATGAAAAGTAATGCTGAGATACATTCTTACGTTTTTGTCTAGTTTTCCAAAACAAAATCTTAAGTTGTCATTGCCATAGTGTGGATGACATTAGTCATGTTCCTTGTTCCCAGCTGTTGCAGACTGGTGCGAACACCTATGAGGGAGATAACTCAATGACTTCTGGTGTTAATATGGCACCAAAGTCAAAGAAGGTCTGGTACCTCAGAGGACACGTCCTCCAACTGCTGGTGATGTTCTGTTTCACTCACACCTCTGACTCAGATTACTGACTTTATGGCCCGTGTCTATTTGTGCTGCTGTTACAGTGCAGTGTGTGGCATCTGGCAGAAAAACACTTGAGTGTTGTTTTAATTGCAAACTTAAACAAGAGGTGAAGTCATTGTATCAGTCTGTGCTGCTGTGGTCTGTGGTCCTCTCGCTCATCTCTCTTTAATTCAAGCCATGCTGTTCATACAAACACAGAAATGTCCATAGAAAGACGCAGGGACGCAAGGCCACACAGGGAGTAGATGTGAACAGATTTCTGAATTCAATAAGTTCTCATCAGGTTAGTAGCGGTGGGGAAACTTGATAAACACAAGGAACTAACAACAATGTGATTCATCGGAGAAAGAAAAACAAAACTGTGACAAAATGAAACTTTGTAACGGGCAGCAGAGCTTCAGGTTCCAATCCACCAGCTGCCAGATTGCAACTGAGGAATTCTGAGCATAGTACCATCCCACAACTAACCACCATCCCACAACTAACCACTTGGCAGTGCAGTGTGATTTGGGTGACAGTTGTAGAGACTGCTGCCCCTAGTAGCCGGTGACGGATAAACAGATAAAGTGAATGCAACTTTGCAACATTGAAACGGTTGACACAACAGCGAAGGACTGCAACTTTGTCAGTTTTCAACACAAGTCCATACAATGATAAAAAGCAGCACAGTGAGAAACCCAACACAGACACACACAAAGAACTGAGCAGCAATGAGCTGAAGGTGGAAGGAGAGCTTTATATACACACCAGGGTGAAGGATACAGGTGGAGCCCATCAGGTAATCATGACCGGAGCAACCACAGAAGAACAGGTGAAGACACTGACGACGTCAAGTGTCAGCAGAAAGTTCAACCCAGCAGTTTTATTTCCCCAATCTTTCAGATTTTACAAACTCAACTGTTGAATAACTACTACTGTCCTGACTTAGCATCTTAAAAATAATCATAAAAATAAACATGAAATCTCTGTCTTTAGAATACTGTAAATATTTTCACTGATCGGTTCTCAAAGTAAGGGAAGTGGACTTTTGCAAGGAGGAGGCAGCAAGAAAAATATTCTCTAATTCTGTCCCATTCATCTCATTACTGGAAATCCAAACACGGTCTGCAGACGTTATGATTTTGATCAAGTTATATCACTGCTATTATCAGCTCCTCGTCCAGGTCCAAAACAAAGCCATCACAGATGAATCCCAGAAGGCATGAGCGTTCCAGTCAGGTTGGCAGTTCAGCTGCTCCGGTTATCGTCAGTCTAAATGTGTAGATACGAGTAACACAAGTCTGACACAGAGGGCAACAAATTGACCGTCTGCCTTTTTGGATTTTCACGGTTCATCACCTGTTCGTTAAGATCTGACTACGAAGTCATTTATAACCACGACAACAGCCAATTATTATTAGTTTACGCATAAATGCAGCATTCTGCATGGAATGCTGCTGTCTGATAGATAGATAGATAGATAGATAGATAGATAGATAGATAGATAGATAGATAGATAGATAGATAGATAGATAGATAGGTAGATAGGTAGGTAGGTAGGTAGGTAGGTATGTAGATAGGTAGGTAGGTATGTAGGTAGGTAGATATATAGCCACGTCAGTAGTTCGGGTGTAACTGACAGGAAGTTCATGACCAAACATGTCCCAGAGGTGAATGGCAGTGAGCCAGACAAACAATAGCAGTGAGTAACACTACAGACGCACAATGTGTCCCTCGGTTCTTTCCACATTTACCTCACTGAAGGTCAATCAAACTCTTTGATAAACCCTCCATGTCTTCGTGTTACGTGTTTTTTACGTATTTTCGGCAGCAGCCAGTGGATGACAGTGATGAGGTTGACATCATTAGTCCGGCACCTCTGTCCTCTGAGCCTTGTTGAACCCAGACATGGCTGAGGGAGGCAAGGTTGAAAAGTATAAAAAGCATGCCAGGGTCATGCTGGTGGTGGTGGGGGAGGGTTGGACTAAAGAGATCCTGGCACTGCAGGCTTTTGAGTCTTCAAACACACGGCCTATATTTAAACAGTATAAACAGTTGTTGCCTTCAGTTGTCCACCGTTGGAAAACTACACTCACTACTGTTTTATAAACCTCACGAACATTCACTGATGCTGCTGGTCTTTAGTCACATATCCCCCGTGATATGTGGGTATCATTCCTCCTTCCTTCAAAAGGAATCTCCATCTCACCATGTTTTCTTTACCTTTCTTACTCAAAGGTAGCAAAATCACCTGCAAACATCATTGTCTATGGAGCCTCCAACCATCATGTGAGCAATTTCCATCAAAGTAGTACAACAAAAAGGGGCTCGAAGCAGATCCCTGTTGCACACCTAACTACTACCTAGCTAGTTTTTAAGTTCTGTACAATGAGGCAGTATTTGATTAATGGCTAAGGAAGTAGACTTGGATCCAGAGGGTTTCAGGTTGGAGTCCAGCAGATGCCAAGTAACCACTGAGGTGTACACACACAACGACAATGTCCTTTTAGATACTCACACTCAGTAGTCCTTTAGAAATCCTGAGTGTTTAATCCACAACAACAGTCTCCTTAGGCAACCGGTCAATGGTTGATTTCAAACCACTGATAGATGTGTAATCAAGAGCTCCCAAACCTTCCAATGATTAAATCTGCCAAACAGGATGTGACCGTCTATGAGCTTCTGTTTAAAGAAACTTCAGAGATCACAGCTGTCATCACATAAAGAAGGGAGACCAAACATAACATAAGTGCACAAATGAGGGGCAGGAAGGAACAACACATCAGGGGTAAAACAAACAGTCTAATTGAAAATAAACATTTTGTAAAATACACGTGAGGGACTATATCCTTATGTCTTATATCTCTTATATCTAAGATTCTCAGTCATCCAGGTCATGATCAAGGTAAAAAAAAAAAACAACTTTGTTTTTTTTCCATCACATACTTTTCTGCCACTCCAGCTTCTTCTAATCAATTTTAACACAGAGCATGCTTATGTTACCATATAAAGACAGTGGAAACTTGTTTATTGATCTAACATGATGCACAAACGGCTGAGTTTTTATTATCAAAGGCAAATGGACAGATAGCACACTACATGGGCCACCGGAACCTTTCATCTGAACCTCCAACCACTAAGGACTATTGTTTTGCATATATTATTAATATTGTCCAATTATATAGCATCTGCCTTTGATCCTTATAAACATCATAAAAGGGGCACCTGCTAACAAAACATCAAAGGATGTGAATACAGTGCAAAAGTCATGTTGTCTTTGCATGTGTCCTCATCACAGACTGACAGCCAAATAAATGTCTTTCAGTGGACATTGACCCTTTAGCAAGGAGTACCCACTCATAAAGACCACCGTGTAATAATAGCATGTATCCACGGGCAGGCTGCAGAGCCGGGTGATAATCCTTGTCAACCGCAGCACATGGGGAGGAGAGTGAGATGAACTACGTACATTGTCTTTTTCTTTAATTTGATGACGAAGGAAGAGGAAGAAAAACATGGAAAAGTTGACGTTTTTGTTCATTTATTCTGTTCTCAATACTGACTGGAAAACAATTCGCTTTTTATTTTTAAATTTTACCAAATTCCAGGGCAAACACTTTGGAACTTATCTGGTGCAATCAGTGTGAACGAGAGTCCTGTGGAAGTTCAATCTTGAGTGGAAGTCCCACAGGAGCCACAAAACAATTCCACTTCCTTCTCCTTAGCTGAAAAATGCTTCCCAGCAGAACATAAAGGAACAGGGATGTGAGAAGAAAGGGAGGGTGGAGGAAGACCAGGAGGAGGAGACAGAAGGGAGGGAGATAGGAGGAGGTTCTAACTCTTACGATGCTGCTACTTTTCTTCTCGTGTCCCCAGTGAGGACCAACAGTTTGTTGCAAGGACAATCAGCCAAGAAGAACCAAGTTGGTTCCACCATCTCACTGAGAACCCAGTGATCAGCCCCATCTTCACCTGCCAAGGAAGACTCCCTCCATCAACGCTCAGACATGGAGCCTGTGTTTCATTGACGTCAAGGAACAAAGAGCAACAGGTAAGTCGTCAAAGGAACCTTAGATGTTTGGGGATATCAAAGGAGCTCTTGTGGAGATGAGGAGAACGCAGAGATCTGAGTAAACATCCCACTTCAAAACCGTGTGAACTTGCGCCTGGAGCAATACAGTCTCAGAGGAAGCTAAATTTTCCAGGATGAGAGCGTGGTAGTCCTGGTGTATGTTAGCATCGTTCCTGTCATCTCAGACAGGTACAGCTGTCATGGCGTTTACTAGCACTGCTTTAATCTCCCCCTCATCTGACTCCACTTTCTCTCTCTGTCTCCGTCTCTTTTTCTCCTCATAACTCCCACATGGGAGACGTGTCTCCAAACACAAAGGGAAATTTTAAAACACTGGCGTCTTCAGGCTGAATCACAACAGAGAAATGTCACAGTGGATTAGTCGGTTAAATCTCTAGATATATATTTAACTTTCAGCAGACCCAGAGTCTGAAGTGCAAGTCAAAAAGTTCTGGGGTGTTTTTTTTCTTCAGAGTTTGTGTACTTTAATAACAAATCAGGTTTATTTTCTTGTCACGTCTAGAGAATTGATTGGAAACTTTTTAAAATGTATTTTTACCTTTAACAAAACTGAGATTGCTACGAGTCTCAGTCCTCAGAAGAGGGACAGAAAAGAGACATAGATATATAAAGATGGATTATTTATTTAAAATGACCAACATTTTGATCTACTCTTTTGTATTAATAAATAAATATAAACTCAAAAAGCAAAGTTGACATTGAACTATAAAAGCTAAAAGACTCAAAGGTGAAAAACTATTCTTCATTCATTTATTCTAATGTGTGACTAAAGAAAATGTCAGGGAAAAAAAATCTAACAGTAATCTTCTATTTATTTAACTCTAATCACATAAACTGGCAGCTTCAATACCAACATTGATTGTAGCTGCTTCGATTGTGGAACCTTTCGCTTCTTTCCAAACCAACCTGCTGTGATCTGGTCCCAAAATCTGCTCGTCTCCTTCACACATGTCCTGAGGCCCAGACCATGTCGGGTCGGGAACTTGTGATTGGTTCAGAAAAAAAACATGAAACAAGGCCCTCTAAGAATGACGAAGTCTATGACTTACTGCCTGAGGTTAGGTTAGTTTTTGTTAACAAACTCCAGAGTGTTGTACGGTTTTTGCTTCGTTGAGCCGTACACCCCCAATCCCAGTGCACTAGATTTATACACCATAGATAAAGGCAAATTTCCCTTAATTCTGATATATTGATCATCACAACTTTACAAATTTCGTTAAAAAAAAGGAAATTTTCCTTTGTTTGGAGTGACTGTTTTATTACCTGGATGTTCTACATCTAAGCTACCACAGGAAGAATGGGAAAATAATAGGATAATAAAATAATAACATTTTAAATATTTCTAAATAAGTTTCAGGCTTCAATATGAAAAGTAAATAAACTGAATTTGTGGTATTACTCCACATAATACGGATAAGTATAAATGTACAAAGAAACCACTGTCTACAAATACAGTTATTACTCATTAAAATGTGATGTGAGATCTTAAAAGGGCGTTTGTATTGGATTACAAGGTTGGTAGAAGTGTTTATTTTATTGTTCAAACAGATAAATATATGACATATACGTGTGTAGTATTATGTTATAGGTCTATTAACTATAAAAACATACCATGAACAGACTAAAATTTATGTATTTTTAGAAAAATAAATATGCAAATAACTAAGAGAAAACAAAATTCCATCTTTGTCCAGAATCAGCTTTGATTCTCGGTTGTCCACAGTGTCAGGACTTTCCTCCATCAAACACTGCAGCTGTCTTCTCCCTTAAGTTCTCATTGAATACCATACAATGAATGCCAAACAATAGATCACAGCAGGGCTGTGTGTCTGTGTACAGTCGTGGGCAGAGGAAGAGCCAGACGGCCATGTAAGGTAGCAGGCAGCACCTCGGCCAACGCTTCTGCTGCTCCGACTGATATATGGCAGCGCAGATCCCTGGTGGACTCCTAACGGGGCGACAGCAGGTGACTCACACCACTTCGGACGGTTAACTCCACCCTTCATCTCGCGTCGTATCCATTTGTCGGTCACACTCAGTCCAACTGCTGTCTAAAGCCGGCCTGCGAGGCTAAACTTAAACATGCTCATCCCTGACTGTAATCCTGGCCCTGGAGGGAGAAAGGAGCACATGACTCCATCAACGCTGCAGCTGTGGGAGCGCGATCTGGGGTCGACCCTGGCACTCATGTCCGAGGCTACAGTTTTTGCTGTAAAGTTTGTTTACATCGTGATGTCTGTTTACATCTCTGTCCTTCTGTGCCTCAATCATTTCGTCAGTTCTTTGTCTTCTGGGAAAGAGAAGACTGTCATCTCTGTTTGGAATCCTGCCATCAGTCCGTTCACAGACTTGATGTTTAACATGTTTGCAGAACATGATGTTTACAATACCCGTTTCCTGGTTGCCCTCTGCTCTGTGGCACAACATTCCCTCCACCAACTTCAAGATTAGAACTTGAAAAAAAACAATTCCTCAAAGATAAAATGGAAAAGGTCACTGGTGCTACAGGAATAGTTTTAAAGAAAAAGTTGTTGTTTTGTTTCAAGGGTTTTTTAATCCTGCAAAATGTATTCCTGATTGATTTTGGATCGTGTTTAATGATACTGCGCCCAGATAACATTTTCTGTTTTTATTCGAGTTACTTGGGGCAGTGGTGGCTATGTGGTTAAGAAGGCAGACTGAGTCAGAAGAATTTCAGGTTCGAGTCCACCATTTGCCAAGTTAAAGGTCCACTGAGCATGGCACCGTCCCCATTCACTGCTCCCTGGGCGCTCAAAGCTGCCCACTGTTCACATTGGTTAAATGCAGAGGTTACTTTCCTTTTGATTCAATGGTGTGAATCCCAATGTCACAGTGACAGGGAGTTTGCTTTCCTTTTCTTGCATTCTTCCATTCTTCCTTTGTGCGTTGTGAGTCTGCTATTCCTTGTTGTACTGCCAATATTGAAACTTTTGGCACTTTTACGTAATTTTTTTGCTATTTATCCCTAATTTTACATGTTTGTTTTCCAAATCAAGCCAAATTAGCTTTAGTACTTTAGGTATTTAACATCAGATGTATAAATGAGACCAAATACAGCAGAACAAAGGTTTTCTACCTTCTTCTGACTCTTTCCCTGCTGTTGAGAACAGTCTAGTGATCCTAGGTGAGATTATCCAAAAACAAAGTCCCCTCCACGTCTGCAATAACACGACTGTACTAATGTACACACTCCTTCTTCCCATGATGGTTGTCCAAACATGACCCATAAAGTCAAGCACGTTGAGAGAATGTACACTGTTGGACCTAATTGCTTATAATTTTATGAGGACCGTTTGTAGACGGCAGTGTATCTGCTCCTCAATGGGCGTCCGGAGTCTGTCAAACATAGCATTACGGCAGCCGAAAGTGCAGATCACTGGAGGAATGTTTAAATTAACCTTCAGCCTCTGTGCTGTATGGAGACACCACAGGCGAACAGGAGAGAACACAGGAAACTTTGGTTTCTGACTTGAACCTTGTGCCGTTAAGATACAAAAGTATCAACAATTGTTTCTGTATATGTTATTGAATTGCCGATATTATCACTCCGATATAGGCGTAATATGTAATATCTGTAAGAGTAGTTACCTTTTTTCTAACGAAACCTGATGACTAAATGAGTTAATTAAATGTATGTGCCCTAAAATAGTTTTGGAGATAAACTGCTGTATTTAAAGTTTAAGTCACTAGATGGCAGCATTGCAGCTCATGAAATTAATCGCATTCAGTGGTTTGTACAAAAAAAAAACCCAGACCTACTGTATTTCGACAGTGGTTGATATCGGAATAGGAAATTAGAGTTTGGACCATATCTCATATCCGCAAAAAGTCAATATCGCATCCTTTAAATAAACTTATACTAATCACATGTCAATTAAGACACCAATGTCTTCGTCGCACACCGTTTGTTAAGTCCAACACTCAGGGACAGTAAACCAAACACAAACAGTAACAAAGTCAAAGGAGAAGACAAGAAGAAACACAGAGAACAGACCTGGAATTCCAACACACTGAGAACAACAGACCACAGTTGTCCACCAAGTCCAAGTCAGTGAGGGCAGAGGACAGGGCCAGGTCAGCAGGTGGGATGAGAGACAGTCATTAACAGGGAAGCTCAGGTGAGAGGGATGAAACTAATGAACCAGGAAGAACAGACACAGCTGCTACAGATAATCCACACAGATTCTGTGACTCGATGTGGTTGAATTCCTGTTGATAAATCTTGGGGTTGAAACCTGTGATAAATAAATGTGGGTTCAGATTAGATTAGATTAAGATTAAGGCAGACGAGACCAGGCCACACTAGACTAGATCAATCTGATTATGTTTAGATCAGATTAGATTAGAACAAATCGCATTAGTCTAGACTACACTAACGTGCAGTTGATAGATAGACCTAACCAGATAAGATTAGATTAGATTAAACCAGGATAGACTCAAGAGGACTAGATTAGACTAGATGAGGTCAGATAGACCATAGTAGATCAGTGTAAACCAGATCAGATTAGAACAGAACAGATCAGATTGGACTAGTTTAGACAAAACTAGAATAGATACACCTGACAACATTAGATTAGATTAGATTAGGGGAAATCAGGTGAGGTCAGACTACACAGGACTAGACTAGAGGAGACTAAACTAGACTAGAGTAGACTAGACTGGAATAAATTAATCCAGGTCAGGTTAAACCAGGCTAGACTAAACTAGATTAGACTAGCCTAGACTAGATTATATTAAGACAGATCAGACCCAAGTAGATTAGATTAGACTAGATTGGATCGGATCAATTAAAATCAGATTATATTAGACAGACCAGACTAGACTACAGTGGATTATTCAGCCAAACCAGGTTAGGTCAGACTAGAAAGAACCAGCCTAGACTACAGTAGACTAGACTGGACTAGATTAGGTCAAGTCAAGTGAGGCCAGACTAGACTAGACTAGACTATATTAGTCCAGATGGACCAGATCAGTTTAGATTAGAACAGATCACATAGGAGTGACAGAAGGAGTTGGAAAGAAAAGCAGTTGAGCCTCAGCTGTTGAGGTATTGCACACAAAAGTGATGTTTTCATGGTGACAATTCTGTAGGAACTCTTCATATTCAGACTCTGTTCACTGTTCTCCACATTAGCGTCCTCCTCCAGTCCACCAATGTACTGTAAAACATGACTTGATGGAGCTATAAAACTTCAGAAGGGGGCGGGGGTGTCTGATTCCGAGATGTCATCACGTCCCCACAGTGAGTCTCAAACTGAAGTCAGTGCTCTCTGCGGTGGAACTGGAGACTGTCCCACCAGGCTGGAGGATTTATTGTTGTGTTGGAGGACAGAGAAAACAGACTGACTGTGTTCCTGTTGCTCCGCAGTGAAAACAAGCAGCAGCAGCAACAGCAGCAGCCGTAGCTGTAGCTGTAACGTCGCCCTGATGCAGTCGAATAACAGCATTTCCTCTCTACACCTCTCTGAGCTCTGATTGGTTGAAGCATCAGATGGAGGACCCCACCACCATCATTTTCAAATGTGTCCCGCTGCAGCCAAAAAGAAATGACAAGAAACTCCGATAAATAACACCAATACATTGCGGTACAACCACTGATCTGATTTCCACATCGCCACCTGATCCCAGGTCAGCCAGAAGCTACTGAGATTGAGACAGAGGACGAGGTTTAACACTAGAACAACCAAGGTGGTCATTTTAAACCCAACGGTTGGAACGATCACTATTGCTTTTGTCCGAGAATGAAGCAATTTGATTGCTATAGCGACCTATATCTCCTCTACTGAATTGAGTGTTGTAGGATAGACCCATTGATTGAGTCTAATGTCACACTTGAGGAGAAATTTTAACATTGGCTCAAGTCTGTGAGCGCTTTCAGAGGAGGAGACGTCAGAATCTTCTCCTCATTCAGCAGCACCAGTGTAGTTCCGCAAAGCTAGAACAATTGCGATACAAGCAATTCAACCAACAAGGGCAGCTGTGGAATGGATTACAATTGGCGTCCGATAATATCGGTCGACCGATGCTATTGGCGTGATATTAGCGTGATTATGTGATTAATGCCTGGATTTTGCAAATTTACTGGAATCACCATAGGGTTCTGAGACACTAACATCAGTTTCGGGGGAACAGCGACAGCAGTTATCAGTATTGATTGATATCAGTATTTGGAAAATTCTGTGTTTATGACAATATCGCCCAATGTTAATATCGGATTTTCCTAAATAAAATTCTATCTTGATGCCCGACTTTTATGTATTTAGTGAAGTTATTAATGTAACCCCACCAAACAAGGAAGTAAATGCAGAAGTTGTAGAGAATCAATTGTATTGAAGTTCTTTTTTTTAGCACAGAACATTATGCTTTTCCTCTTTCACCTTTTTATACCTTGTTCCTTTTGTTCATCGGAAATCATAGCGTTATGGATTGTTTCCTCAGAGAACAGGAAGAGTCGATCGCAGGAAGGAGGTCGGCTTTACTTAGCAGAGCTACAGCTCTCTGCTGATGCAGGGAATGTCAGGGGTTCGATTCTGGTCCTGCTTGTCCTTCGACCAAAGGCACTTAAAGATACTGTACATATTTAAATTAATTATTGCTTCCAAGAACCTTGTATAATCGCTGTGGATTATTTGTGATTATTCTACAACAAAAACCTTTTTGGTCCTGTTCTGGAACAATGACGATGTTGGAATTATTTATACGGAAGACTATCATGAAAAAAAAAACACGTGAGAGTGAGCTGTTAAGACTTGTTGCCAAAAACATCACACAAACACATTAGATCATCGTGAACACTGGCCTTCAACGACACACATTACAGTACAGATACCAGTTGAAATAATAAATGACCAAACTGCATTACCCTCTTACACCAGCGAGGGGAGATAAACGATCACGACAAGACCCCCTAATAACTTTCTGCCTTTTCTGGAATTGAATTTTTTTTAACATTTATTTTGTTATTGTCTCCTTGGTGTTGTCAGATTTATCTGATATAAGCAATGAACTCTGCGCCACATTCTGCCCCACGCAGTCACCACCAGTGGAGCAGTGTGACGTTAGTGGGAATTACTAATGCATTTTAATGTGATGTGTTTGTGTAACACTCAACACACACCATGGTTTGAAGACTTCCTTTCCCACATTTCGACGGGTATTTCTTATCTTGACAAAGCAGAACCTTCCATCCTATTTCCATATATGTACTCAGAGATGGAGGACAGGGGACGGATGGTCTCTCCCACTGGACTGATTGGACTGTTGGAGTCTGTCTCCGGGAAGAAATATGAAATCCACTGCATTATGACACATTTTCACAGGCTGTCTCAACACACACTGAAGAACGTAGATGTTTCCAGACCGGTGACCCCCACATGTGTTGGAAAAATCCGTCAAACACTGACTGTCTGTCTTCAGCCCACCTGTCTCTGGGTCTAATTGTCCAGTAAACGCTGTGTGAAGGCGTAGAAAGGTGGTGCACGTATATGTCACAGGTCGTCCCTCTGTGAAGGACTCTGATGGGTCTTCTTCCAGCCTTCCATGATGGGGGTCATTTATGTGGACCGTAAAGCTGTCAGCAGAACTGCCTTATAGGGTCATTCTGTCCAGAGACTTTTCAGAGGCCTGTCAGCGACTGCCATGTTTGGGTCCTACTGGAGCTCTCGCTAATGGTTGAGGCAAAAGGGCAAAGTGAAGACAAGAGAGTGCGCGAGAGTAGATTGATGCTTTCAGAGAGTTTGTGTTTCCAGAATGTAAGAGACAGTTACGGCAGAGAGGACGCTGGACATCGCAGCTGCTCTACTGCCGACGCACGTTGCATCCAATGATTGTGTGCTGCCCTACATGGATGGTGAGAGTAGACTGATGAAACCACTGTCTGACGGTGCTTTGGCCCAGAGTCCACGCCTCTGTCATTGGGATGGAATTCCATGGTTGACCTTCTGGCCAAGATTGAATCCCGGTTGGGTTGACACCTACCAGAGGGCTAACCTCCTGGAGGAAGGTTCACTAGAAGAGGTCATTGAGAGTGCTGATGGATGGATGGACGATGGAAGGACAGATGGATGGATGATGGTGGAAGGATAGATAATGGCAGAGTGGATAGATGTATGGATGGATGGATGGATGGATAATGGATGGATGGATGGATGGACAGATGGATGAAATGATGGGTGTATTGACAGATGGATGGATGGATGGATGGGTGATGGATTGATGGGAGTGCTGGACAGATGGATGGAAAGATGGTGATAAAGGACCAGATGATGGATGGACGGATAAACTTCTGTTCATGTAACAAGACACAGGAAATAAAAAGGGACAGAATGCAACAAATCTACAAATAAACACTCACAGCTGTGTGTTTACAGATGTGTGATTTTTATAAAAAGTGAATTATGACTAAAACTCTTCTTTTTCTCTCCTTCCTTCTCCTTCCCATCTCAGTTACTCCACTCTTTCACTCCTTCCACCTCCTCTCTCTAGTTCTCCTCCATCTCCAGTCCAGTTCACTCCTGAAGCTTCAGTGCAGTTATGGGGGACTGGAGTCTCCTGGGGAATTTCCTAGAAGAAGTCCAGGAACATTCAACCTCTGTGGGAAAGGTCTGGCTCACCGTCCTCTTCATCTTCCGCATCCTGGTCCTGGGCACGGCGGCCGAGTCGTCCTGGGGCGACGAACAGAGCGACTTCCTGTGTGACACTCAGCAGCCCGGCTGCACCAACGTGTGCTATGACAGCGCCTTCCCCATCGCCCACATTCGTTACTGGGTTCTTCAGATTGTTTTCGTCTCCACGCCCTCCCTCATATACATGGGTCACGCCATGCACATAGTACGGAGGGAGGAGAAACGACGGAGAATAGAGCAGGAGGAGAGGGAGGCCAGAGGTGAGGATGGAGAGGACCTGGAGGGGGAGAAGCAGTATCTGCAGCAGAAGGAGAGCAGGAAGGAGGTTGTCTCCAGAGCTGATGGATCTAGTAGCGTTCGCCTGAAAGGAGCTCTGCTGCAGACTTACATCCTGAGCATCCTGATCCGTACAGTCATGGAGGTGACCTTCATAGTGGTGCAGTATTTGATGTATGGAGTCTTTCTGAAAGCACTGTATCTCTGCAAGTCCTCGCCCTGTCCCAACCCCGTCAACTGCTACATGTCCAGGCCCACGGAGAAGAACGTCTTCATCGTCTTCATGCTGGTTGTGGCCGGGGTCTCGTTGGTGCTCTCCATATTGGAACTGTACCACCTGGGCTACAAGAGCCTCAAGAAGTGCATCCAAAAGAGAGTGGTGCAGAAAAATAAACACAGGGCCATCGCAGTAGCTGTGTCCACGGCCCTGAAGCCCAACAGCCCACCTCCACCTTCCTGCACCCCACCTCCAGACTTCAACCAGTGCCTGGCAGTTTCCGCCTCCATGAACCCGATGACTTCCATGGCCTCGCACCCCTTCAACACCAGAATGGCGCAGCAGCAGAACTCCGTCAACCTGGCGACGGAGCAGCATCACAGCTGCGACAACCTGGAGGACGAGGAGGATTTCCTGAGGATGAGATACAATCAGGCTCCACCGGGGCTGCCCAATAACTGCTCCGCCTCGCCGCTGCTGCACTCCGGCTACACGATGGACAAACGACGCCTGAGCAAAACCAGCGGGAACAGCAGCCGCGCTCGTCAAGACGACCTGGCCGTGTGAGATCAGATTTTCAGAGCTGACTGAAATCTGTGAATTTTTTTTTTAAATGAAAGTGTCATTTCTAAAATAGATTATTTTAAGGCCTCACTGCTGATGCCAGGTCCTAACATGAAAACCATACTGCAAAAAAAAATGGCTTGAAACATGAACAGGGTAACGGGTGTGATACCTGAATATTGCACATTTTTATTAATTGCTGAAACCAAAAAGACACTGAAATAATTAAATGCACAATTAAGGGAAATGTGAGTAATAGAAATACAAGTAATGACTAAACCAGCATATTTGAATGAGCAATTTCCACAACTATAAACCCCTAACATGGAGTTCTCCTGGCTTCATGATGGAGCTTCAGTCCAATGCAGGTACATGCAGAGATATATGGCCAGATTTGGAGATGAGAAGCTGTAAATCTCTGGTAAATTAAGGGTGTTGTCCACTTGAATATCAACTCGAGACTTTGAGTACCGGCAAAATGAATAATTTGGTAAACGAAAATAATAATCCTGGTCTTAAAACAGTCAATTGTACGATAAAGTGCCTTATAAAATATAATACATATTTTACTACTGTATATTTCGCAATTTCTTCTCTGAATATTGGAAGAATCTCTGATTTATAATGAAGCCATTTGTTGATTTGATGTTGGTTTAGCAGAGGCCTTTCCCTGCTATAAGACAATCCAGCCACCTGGTGGCAACATTGCACTATTTTTATGTTTATTCTCCTGGAGTCGTTACGTAAATACTTATTTGTTACTATGCAATGTCTCTCACTGTTGTTATCTCTGAATGTAAATTATTTTGCGTTTTGTACATGAATATACTTTCTTTGAATTGTTGATTTGATGGTTAAATAAAAAAAAAACAATAAAAAAGTCCATACTGGTCATTGTGTATTTACTTCCTTGTTTACAATTAAGCAGGAAACGTCACTTATAATATAGATTATAATGGAGTCGGTGTCACATCACAAACACAGTGTTTTCATCCCTGAACTGAGTTTCAATAAGGTTCGTCATTAAACTTTCACATGTATTTAATGTATTAATAGTTTAATTTTTGTTTGTTTGCTAAAAGACTAGTCTCTTCAGGCAGCAGATGGAGACAGAGAGAGATCCTGAATATTTACTCAAATACAATCATTGCCATCACTCTGGAGAAAAGGCATTCAGCATCCTTCACAGTCTGGAGCTGAAGGAGAAGCAACAGTTGGTGGGAATATTGTGTTTATCTTGGATAAAGCCCCGATTCTTAAAGTTTTCCTAATCTTTATCGCAAATTATTCCTGTTTAATCATAAAACACCCTAAAACAACAGTTTCAGTTTATCTATCCTATGATTTAGCTTTGATTCATTTACTTTCTTAATATTGTGTAAATTTATATTTACTTTATATTTTTTGTAGGAAAGGAAGGAAAGAAAACTCCTTATTATGACACTGTGCTCCACACAAAGAAGTTTGACATCTGTATTTAACTCATCACCAAAGTGAACAGTGGACGGCTATGATCGCGCTCAGTGAACATCAGTGGTAACCTGGCAGTTGGTGGATTCAAACCTGGAACCATCCTTCACCAAGAAGATCAGTGACTTGATGCTGAATCCAGAGAAAAACATGGTTTCATGGGACATCACGTTGCTTTTCACCTTCATCCCCAGAAAGGAAGCAGCAAAGGGAGTTAGGGACAGACACTGGAGGACAAAATTCTCCTGTAGTCAGAATCACTCTTAGCCTGGACCATAAGTATTCTGCTGTAAGATCCCATCCTAGGAAGTTCAACTGCTCATCAACACCAGAACAGTCTTCTCTAGAATGCTAATGCTAATGCTAATCTTTCACTACCATTGGGAGAAGTTTCTGTCCAAAAAGGTGTGACCACAACAACTATTCACACCTTTGTTCAGTGGTGAAGGGAGTGGTCTAGAGCAGGGATTCTGAACCATTGGGCACCGGCCCAAAGTTGGGCCGCAAGCGCCCCCTAGAGGGCCGTGAAAATTTTAAACTGCGATTATTTATGGCCCCAGGTCACTCGACACTGAAAAAACTGGGCCTCTGTGCCAAAAAGGTTAAGAATCCCTGGTCTAGAGCTGTGGTGCCCAACCACCGGGCCGGGGACCAGTACCAGTCCGTGGGTGAATTGGTGTGTGAATTGGCAGAGAAATATCATCAATAATCTAACTATATTTGATTAAAAAATTGGAATGAAAGGAGTCATTGACACAAGATTCTGTGAGAAATCCTTGTTGTGCACATGCACAGTTAATTTGGGTAGGAAGATTTTAATGGTAGGAAAATATTTCAGAATTTGTTAAGGGGTATTTATCTGCCAAAAAAATTAAAATAGTACGAGACATTTAACCGGTCCGTGGCACAAAAAAGGATGGAGAACACTGGTCTAGAGGAGTAGAACGACTAGAGTTCCCTCTGACATCAACCAGTAACTGATCAAGTTCCTCAGTTGAGGAAAGAAACGTCTTTCAACTCCAAGAAGAAGTCCAGTTGATTAAAACTAAACTTTTTGGACGTTGTCGATTAAGGTTCTCAGTTCCTGGTATTTTTCGCTGGGTGGCAGCAATAAACAACCTGTGCCGCGGAATTGTAAACGAAGAAGAAAAGTAACCAGGAAGCCGTGTAACGCCAATGTCGGAAAGTGTAGTTTTTTGACGTTAACATTTCCGCTGTTTAAGAGAAGCGTATTAACGCCGCTGTACAACATTTCCCAGCATTCGTTTCGACCAGCCGTAGAGAGAGGAGCCGAAAAGCGAATGTCCGGTACTTATGACTCCTGTGTCTCTCGCGGTCTTTCTCTTATAAAAGTAAGTGACGGTTGTGACAAATGTGATTGTTTTTATGTAACGGAGGAGTTTTCAAGCGTGACTGACTGTTGGTACAAGTGTCTACGCTTCCTGAATGTGTCCTGCGCTTGTGTTGGTGTAACATGAGAGTGCTGTTTTATGTATCCGAGACAAGTTTAACTGTAGTTGTACCGATATAAGGCCCAGGTCCAGGTCCGGACAGCAACTGTATGTATACAATTATTCCCACTCATAAACTGTCCCTCAGTATGAATCAAGCCGGAATGGTTTATGTCTAAAATTCTCCCAGAGTAAAAAAAAGCGACACGAGGCTGATGGAGACTAACATTACATTTTGTGAAATTAAATAATCTCGACAACACATTGAACCATTGTAAAAAAAAACTAAGGCATTTCCATAGAAGAGTAGTTATTGTTCCATACTGGCTCACAATACTATAATAATAATAGAAACGAGGTAATCAGGGGGACAACACAGACAGGAAGGTTTGGAGAAAAAGCTAGAGAAGACAGATTGAGATGGTTTGGACTTGTTCAGAGGAGGGACAGTGGACACATTGGTGGAAGAATGATCCTAGAGATGGAGCTACCAGGTAAGAGATGAAGAGGAAGGCAAAAGAGGAGATTTATGGATGCAGTGAGGGAGGACATGGAGGTAGTTGGAGTTGGAGTAGAAGGTACAGAGGACAGGGGGAGATGGAAATTGTTGACTCACTGTGGCAACCCCTGAAAAATGAGATAAGCCGAAAGGAGAAGAAGAAGACTGGCTCACAATACTCAGAACTGTAATAAATACTTACAGAACACAAATAACCAAGTTGTTCCTTGTTCCTACCAGGAAATGCACTAAACGAAAGCATCATGTTCCATAAACCAAGGCTACATTTTAATGTATTCATGACTGTGTTTGATTGGATTTAAGTTTGTTAATTAATTTTCTTACGATTTATTCATTTGTGAGCTGAAGGTAGTATTAACAATGTACAAAAGTAAGAGTATAGAGCTTTAATTCTATTGAAGCTCTAAAACATGCAGAACATGTAATAATTATTGGAATATACAATTGAAACACCTTATTAAAAGAAACAGTTTTTCAACAGTTTTAGATTCAGACCCTGGTTCAAATTCATCGACTAACTTTGGGAAAGTCTACTAGTTAAATCACTAGTTAAGTTTTATGAGAATCCTCAAAGAATTAATGTCTGCTTCAAATGTTAACAAGTGACAAATTGTTCAAAAGTCCACTTTACGTAGAGAAACATCTATGTTACTTATAATGGCGATGAGTTTTTGTTATTGTTTGTTTAATGTCAAAGTTTGCCATTTTTTGGTTTGTGGTTGTTCACACCAATAACATCTATTCACAGCACCACCATGAGGAATCTTCTGGGCCGAGCTGGTGTTCTGGGGTCAGTGTCTGCAGCCTTTGGCTTTATGTGGTGGTCACAAAAAAACACTGACACGGACAAGGTCACTTCCACTGCGACTCCTGCTGGGGCACATTCCGGTTCTCCCTATGAACTCAAACTGGTCCAAGTCCTGTTTCGACACGGCGCTCGAACTCCACTAAAGTCTATACCTAATGTCTTGGAGGTGAGGCTATTTTTTGGGGGTTGGGGGTATTTACTTATGGTCCTCGTTGACGAAACATCTGTCTGGTCACACAGGTCCAGTGGGTGCCCACACTGCTGGAGCCTCCAGCACACACTCACATCAACTATGTGGTCACAGACCTTAATGGTGGCCCCAGGCCCTCGTCTCCTGCAGAAGACAGCTACCGCAAAAACATGCTGACAGTAAGTAGGTGTAGGTAGGTCTGCACTGCTTCAATGAAGCCAACATTAACAATAGATTTGTGCTGAATGTCAATGTTTAAAAAGCATTTGGGGAGGTAATGGTTAAATGCATGTAGACAGGAGTAATTAGTTTTCTAATGCTAGGACATAAAAATAAGTATATGTCTGACTTTTTGTAGACACACAACACAATGACAACAAAAAACAATTGTTGGAATGTTCCTGTTCACATGGTTGGAGCTTGAAGGGAATATTCTGATAGTGATGTCAAACCACATCAGGACAAATAAACTATCTTTTAAGAATAACAACTGTTGCACTCCATCAATAGTATAAGGTTTTTTAAATACAGACTTTGAATCTCCCCTCCTCGAAAAGACAAATACATATTTGTTCAGTTCGGCAAATTCTCCCAAAATATAAACATTCAAAGGTCCGGCTAAGTGTTGTTTTTTTTTGTTGTTGTTTTCAGGGCGGTACATTCCCTGGTCAGCTCACTACTGTAGGCATGCAGCAACTCTATGAACTGGGCCAAAGGCTGAGGACAAAATATATCGAGGAGATCCCCTTCCTCAACTCTGCCTTTAACCCAGCTGAAGTCTAGTGAGTGTTGGCCGAGAAGATCACACACACACACACACACACACTTCTGTTTACTTCTAAATCACAGGTGTCAAACTCAGGCCTGGGGGCCAAATCTGGCCCACATTGTAATTATATCTGGCCCGCAAGATAAAATCGGATGTGTATTTGAGTTGGCTCACCATGCTGTTTTCTTCAATTCCTTGTTCATCTTAATGCCTTGTTCCACTAAAGGTTTATCACCTGGGGGGAAACAATGACACAAAACCATGCAATGACTAAAAGCACTGTATTTGTCAGTACAATGTTATTGCTAGTGATGTAGGAACGGAACTGTCAATAAAACCATGCAAAATCTCCAGAAATCAGCTCTGAAATTAAACTTAAAAATGAGCCTTTTTTGTTGTTATTATATTTGTCCAGATTAATGTAGATTAAGTGGAAGCAGACTTTTAAATGGACAAGAAATGAAAGAAAGAGTGGTCAAATAATTTTTTCCATGACTGTAGAATTTTGTTCTGAGAGATTTATATTAAAAATATCTATGAAGACTAGGAAGAGACAAAATAAGAAACAAATATGACAAATGTGTGAATTATTTCTCATGTAATTTCTTGTGTTGATGACATTAAGCTTTGGCTGTTTCCATATGAAAAAAAAATTCAATATCTAGACAGATGGAAAAACAAGCACATTTACGGTTAATTTCTTAATATATTATATTTTAGGTTTGGTTCACAACTTTGACAGTTTTTTAATTCTGGCCCACGGTGAAATTGAGTTTGACA
>JAFBJS010001272.1:53479-97294 GCA_016785265.1 Paraplagusia blochii
GAGATTTATATTAAAAATATCTATGAAGACTAGGAAGAGACAAAATAAGAAACAAAAATGACAAATGTGTGAATTATTTCTCATGTAATTTCTTGTGTTGATGACATTAAGCTTTGGCTGTTTCCATATGAAAAAAAAATGTCAATATCTAGACAGACGGGGAAAACAAGCACATTTACGGTTAATTTCTTAATATATTATATTTTAGGTTTGGTTCACAACTTTGACAGTTTTTTAATTCTGGCCCATGGTGAAATTGAGTTTGACATCCTTGTTTTAAACGTTTTCTTCTCTTTATGTTTGCTGTTGGCCTCCACAACCTCTTGTTCTGCACAATTTTTTTTTTCAGCGTGCGCTCCACGAACATTGTGAGAACCATCGAATCTGCCAAGTGCCTGGTCGCAGGGCTGTTTCAGCAAAAACAACAAGGTAGTGTACAAACCCAAATGTGCTTGTTTTTATTTTTCTATTATTATCCCACTTGTTTGTAATTCCTGGCTCTACTCGAAGGAGTCGTTCGTATAGAAACATCGGAGGCAGCGACTGAGACCCTGTATCCTAATGCATATGGATGCAGTCTGCTGAAAATTCTTAACGGGTAACGTCAAGTCGATTTTTCAATTTCCAAATTCGCAGTCAGCCTTGGACCGTCTTAAGCATTGGCTCTGCAAGCAGTGTAAGCTTGAATAATGTGTGGTGCAAAATTATGAGCAGAGTTGAGATGCCTGTGACAGGTTGTCAAGGTGTATCTTTGTTCTGCGCCTGACACTGTGTGTGTTGTGTGTGCAGGCACCGCTGGGCAGAGTCGTCCACTCTGCCAGACATTGCAGCGGACCTACAGAGCCTCCACAAAGAGCTGGGCATCCCTCCTCACCAGAATGTCGACTTCATCCTCATTAGAGACGACATGGTTGCCAGAGAGGTGACGCTGCCGCATCATGACTCACGCCGCATTTATTTAGGTCTCAACTCCAGTTTTCAGCTGTTGTATGATTAAGACTTAGCCTCCACTGCAGCCTGGACAAACTGGTAGTTGGGTAAGATGAAACCAGGTGATTGTCAAGAAACGGGTTTTGGGTTTCAGACGGTGACGTTGTTCCTGAGTGTCTGTCAATTATTCACCCGTCAATCACTTACGGCAATCATTGTCCAAAGATCTGGTTACTTGGAAAAATATTAGATTTTAATCTAATTTTACATTTTACTTGGTTTGTTTTTTTTCCAAAAAAACAAAATCGGGGTTGGGGACTAAATATTAACATTTGTTTAGTTCAACAAATTATATAAAATCATACATAATGGCTTTATTTATTGTATATGACCACACTAACGAAGATTTTTATGTGTTTAAAACAAGCATTTGTTTTTTCCACTAATAATTAATTAAGTTAAAATAGCTGTTTTGCGTCATGACAAGTAAGAATGTCAAAGAATAAGTATACTAAATACATCCTGCTAACAATACAAGAAGTATAAAAGTTTAGACATGTCCTGCTCACTCTTTCCATCTACTTATCTGTTCCCTCTCACACTGGTGTGACACCTCACTCCTGTATATGATTATCGTCAAAGTTACAAGTCAGAGTTGACAGTATTTCACTATGTTAGTTGCAGCCATGTAACGTATATGGAACAGTATAGGTTTGTGGTGATGCTGGGGGAGATGACAAAAGCTGAGCTTGTCAAATAATGGGACCACCTTGGGGGGGGGGAGACGATGACAATACTATTCAAACAGAGGTGCTAGTTATAACATACATATTGTTAGGTCTTCATACTATTTCAGTTCAGTGTGACAGAGGGATGTGAGAGAAAATAATAGATTCAGTTTCACTTGAATGAACTGCATCCAACACAACTAAAGCCATGTCTAGATTTTTCACAACTTCACTGTACGTTTACAACATTGCTCTAATAAGGTCCTTAACCTCGTCGTTAGGCTCATGGCCTTCCCTGCCCGTCCGTTCTCAACACATGGAAGAACAAAGTGGAACAGAGATCTGTGGATATGATGTGTCACATCTTCGCAGCCAGTAACAGGTTAGTCTCAACAAGGCCATCACTGCAGTAATCTTTAAGATACAACAACTACTGTTTGAGGACAATTTTCAATGTACTTTAATCTTATGCCTTGGTGTTTTTTTTTATTTATTATACTATTTTGGCAGCCACTGCCTGAAGTTGTCCATTGGAG
This sequence comes from Paraplagusia blochii, assembly GCA_016785265.1. Lineage (NCBI taxonomy): Eukaryota > Metazoa > Chordata > Actinopteri > Pleuronectiformes > Cynoglossidae > Paraplagusia > Paraplagusia blochii. The sequence goes on from JAFBJS010001272.1 coordinate 55,674, forward strand.
TAGTGTTGCACACAATGCTAACCAACATGGAAGAGAAAGTGAAGGACACCCCGTCGGAGCCAAACAGGTTGGACACCTGAGGATGAACACACCCAGTCATACAAATCCTCCTGACTCTAACGTCTGTTTGTTGTCCTTTATTTAAATCCTTTCTCTAACAGGAAGTTGTTCCTCTACTCTGCACACGACACCACTTTGATTCCCTGTCTTATGGCCCTGGGGATTTTTGACATGAAATGGCCACCGTACGGCGCTGACATCACACTGGAGCTGCATGAGCACAGACAGACCAAGGAAGCCTTTGTCAAAGTGTCATATTTGGACCAGGTGACGTTCAGAATGAATCAACGTATGAAGATCCAGTTTTATGCCATCTTTGTCACTTCACGTCATTTCCTTTGTTTTCCCAGGATCAACAAATCCCAGGTTGCAGTGGAGTCTACTGCCCCCTGCAGGAGTTTAAAAAAGCCATTTCAGCATACTCATTGAGTGCTCCAAACTACAGGTCCCTTTGTGACAACACTGAAGGCCTAGCTAAGCTCTAAGTCCACCAATGAGCATCAATGACCAGCGCTACCTCAGATTCTGATCTCTGAAACTTCTGATTCTACACGCTGCATCAATCATGATCAAACCCATTGTGTCACAACACACTAAACATGTCTTTAAGAGAATATTTCAGTGCACTACATCTTTACTCGAGACCTACCTACTCCTATTCACAGTATTTTACAGTAAATAGTTGAATGTATCCAGTTTTTTTTCACAGTCAAAGCAGCTAATTGCATTGGCAGGCACTAATAAACTTTCATGGCACTGTTTGATTGTTGATAGAATTTTTTCTCCTGGCAGTTTTAGTGTTTTCTGATGCTATAGTTATGTCCAAAATAGTGGCTACAGCAGGCGCAGGCAAACTTTTTGACTCGCGGCTACAATTGGTCCAAAAAGTAGGTTTGAACTAAGATAAATGGCATGATAAACGTCACCTATAAAACTTAAAATACTATATTTCCAATACACTTTATGACATCATCTGCTGGGAAAATGCATTACTGCAGGGAAATGTCAGAAGTATAATGATTATATAAATTTGAACAAGGTTGCGGGCCACGTTATAAGGCTCAACGGGCCGCATGCTGCCCCGTGCCTGGGCTACAGGAATTGTCTCATAGATTCATACAAGTTAAGGTTGATTATGCAGGTTGATAATTGCATTCTTTAAGGGCAAAAACTAACGATCCCAGCGTAGGTTTAATACTCTTGTTGTTTAAAGCCTCCCTTTGCTGTTTGTGAGTCTTAGGACCAGCAGTGGGAAGACGAAGGCTGTGTCTTAACAATTTGGCATCATGAAAGCCGAGATCTAATTAGTGATGCAGTTAACCTGCCATAATCAACTTTGTACCCAGTCGTTTCAGTCCTCCTGGGAATGCAAAGCATTTCATGTACTGCAACTAAAGGTGTGCATGAAGCAATTTGTACACTGTTGGCCCATGTACAACAAGCAGCATTGTTTATTACCGTGTGTGCTTATTTAAGAGTGACTTTTTTAGGTTACAGTCTTGTGGGGATTTGCTGGCAGTATTCAACCACAGCGTAATGTTGGCATCAAAACACACTATTTCGAGCACAGATTTTTAGTCACAATTAACACCAATTATGGCTCATTATTAGTGTTTTGTGAATCACTGCTCACATAGACTACATATAAAAAAGTGGACAGTACTGGCCAATTTTAGTAATGCCTCAGAAGAACACAGGAAAGTAGCCGTTTGCCTTAGAAGTAGGTGTTTGTATATAAAATAAAACAGAAGTTTCAGTTCCATCTACTTGAGTTAAAACCTCCGTCTAACTTCTGCAGCTTTACCCCATGAACCAAACTTCAGTCCAGTCCTTATGGTATTTTATGGTCAGTACTTACACAGTTGAATTGTGTGAAAGATGTGGTAAATAAAGGATTTGCTCAATGATATTCATTCTTGTTCTTCTGACATGAACCTTCGTTGCACCAGTTTCCCAAGTTTGGTGTCGTCTGGAAAAAAAAAAAAAAAACACTAATTTATGTCTTTGGTTTGACTGGTTCTTTCTGAATGCTGGTAAGCTGGTTTGACACGTACCATGACAACAAAAAATTAGTCAGCATGACTGACTTGACGTCAATAGACACATGCAAACGTACAGACTTTGTGGACAACATGTATATACCAAAACAATATCTTTTATTTGTAGTCCATCACCACAGCCCTGGTAGGCTATCTTGCACCAAAGCCAATGGAGAAACACATGACAAGCTTATACAAGAGAGAAAGAGAGGAAGTCAACTGGATGGTATGCAGTAACTGTTAACATTTCAATGTGTCGCGCTCTGGACACCTCACCTGCCGCACTAAAAAAAAAAAAATGTTTGTTTTTAAACCAGATCTACCTAGTTCTAGTTCTAATATACCTGGCATACCTGCTGTGGCCTGTGGGCCACTCCTGTCCCATTCTGCTGACCGTTTGGGGTTTTATTGCTGTGGGAATGATTATTACCCAGAGTCAACAAGAGAGTCAAAACAAAACAGGAACACAACAGGAACAAGAAGAACACACACATAGCACATCTGGGTATTAGCAGTATTACTATTCACACTGGTGAGAGTCAAGTCCTGAAAGTTTTAGAGCACCGCGTCAACCGTCATCCACCGGTTCAAAATGGAGTGGATATATTATTGTGCTGCAAAGCTGCCAGGACCCTCACAATGTGTTGCTCTTAAATGGTAAAAATAGAAAAAGAAGATGCTTTCTGCAGACGGTCCATGTTTGTGCTTTTTTTTTTAATAATACTATTATCTTAATGAGGTCATAGTTTGGTTTGTTATACACTGGAGTTACAAAGGAAATTAAAATAGACTAAAATTCGAATAGCCCACCAATGGTAAACAGTACAGTATTTTAAGGGGGCGTTCCTCCCCCCCACAGAAAGATGGGTAAGAGGAGTTGAGAGGTCACTGATAGAATGCCTATACGTACAGACACATACATACCACACAAACATACACTCACACACACACTCCCACATGTATACTGTACAGAAACAGTCAAAACAATGGCGCGAAAGACATGGTGTTCCACTAAAGTTTTCACAAAGCACAAATTCTTATTCCGTTCTCTTGTTCCATACCACGTTGATGACAAATTTGTTTTTGTTTGTTTTTTTTTTTTCTTTTAATTTTGAAAAAAAAGTAGACACACTGCTGCATCTCCACGCTGACTCTTTGTAAGGTTGATTCCTCTTTGACGGTGAAGTCATCTTTATAGTCAGATAATCAAAAAACACAGAAACAGTTCTGCAAATTTGATGCACAACAATCCCATACATTCTGAAGTTCATGAGTCAAAAGTAATGTTCTTGTGGCAAAAGTACTCCAAGCTGGGCCTGTCCAAGTCTCCACTGGAATAGTTACCAAATGACTTTACTGTTTTCGTTATACTTCCTTTATTTGAGTTTGTCAGTTTACTGAACACGCTCTCAACACCATAATCTTAAAACTCCATCCTTACATTTTGTCCAAGAACATTCTAGATACAAAGTTTCAAAAGATTAGAACATTCCGGGGCCCGGACTGAATCCCATGTCCATATCACGTGGCCTCATCTGACCCCCCATCATCATTGTCTGCTGTGGGGGACCACCCATGCCCTGCAGTGACATCATCATGTTAGGTGAGCCACCAGGGCCTGGGTGGGTCATTTGTCTCCCCTGCATCATCCCACCTGGACCCCCCGGGGACATCATCCGGTGCTGGGGGCCCATCATTCCTTGACCCATGAACCCTGGTGGCCGCATCGAGTTGTGACCAGGGTTGCCCATTGGCATGTCTTGGGGGCCCATTCCCCCACCAGGGCCCCCTGGCATCCCCCCCATCCCCTGCATTGACATCCCCATCCGTGGTGGGCCATCACCCATCATTCCCTGCATGGGAAAGCCAGAGGGATGTGGTGGCTTCCCCCCAGAGTTGTCTCCTCCACCTCTGGGGAAATATGAGAGAGTTTGACTGGGTTTCTCTGATGGAATTATCCTGGACAGATCAAACTCAGGAATGCCGGACGCTCCCGGCCGCATTACTTCATGAAGATCTGCATCGCTAAATCCACCTTGCATGTTGTTGAACTCTGGCCCACCAGGTGTGTTTGGCTTGCACATACCGCCATCGCCTGCTCCCCCATGAGGCATATTACCCATGCGGCCTCCCATAGGCCCACCTTCTCCCTGGAAGCCCATGGGATGGCCAGGGAATCCTTGTGGACCAGGACCATTGTGTGGAGAAAAGGGACCTTGCTGGGACGGGGACTGGGTTAGTGGGTATCCCTGGCTTCTATGTGGGTAACCCATGCGTCCTTGGGGCATCATCTGAGGGTTTGCCATTCCAGGATCTTGATTTGGTGGCATCATCATCCCATGCGGCATCATGCCTGGGCCCATGTTGGGAGCATTAGGAGAGGGCATCTGTGGAGGCATACCATGGGATAGGGGCTGTGATCCCATTGGATTCATACCCAGAGGACTGAGGGCAGGCATCGGTCCTGTGTTTCCAGGTCCCATCATTCGTGGATTGCCTTGGTGGTTCATTGACATACCTGAAAAAGTTTGAGAAAAGGCATTACGTTGTGCGTCATTCGGATGCTGTGTTCAAGTCTGTTGGACGGCTTCAATATGACTTTACCAACAAAATGAACAGCTTAATTACCATTGATTTGCTTACCATTATTGTTTGCTGAAGGCAGGTTAGGGGAGCGGGCAGGAGGCGAGTCGTCATCAGAGCTGGCAACCGTCTTTATGGCATCGTGGTAGAGTGGGGTTGAGCTGGGCATTGCAAACTTTGACATGCGTGACATCATGATGGATAGAGGATTCTGGGAGAGTGTTGGCTCAGGTGGTATGGTATATGGACTGCCGGAGGGGACATTGCCTGGAAGGGACATGGAACCAGATGGTGCCCCTGATGAGGGAGGGGCAGAGGGAGGACCATTACCACCTGGAGAACAGTGTGATAAGAAGCATCCTCAGAAATGGTAATGGTTGACCTTCTAATCTTATGCATTTTCTCTATTTGACATTCTGTTTTCTTTGGAATTGTTATGTTGATATAACCATATCTTAGGTTATGGCCAAACCACCATGAGATGGAGCCAATGATGACAACCTATTCAACCACACCCACACAGTGACAACTGTGCTCTACGCCTGTCCTAAAAGTAAGTATGCTAGTAGTAATGGAATGGAACTTAATGTTTGGCTTGTAGTCCAAAAATCCCTCTTGATATTTTGGTTTGGTTTAGCAAATTCTTAAATGATTTAATACAATTTTTAACATACGACCCACAATACACTGTAAATTTTCAGAAATGAGCTTCAAACCAGTAAAACCCATAAATGAAAAGGTAAAACTAAACAAAATGACAATAATAAGCATGAAGACAAGTGGAATTCTGTGACGACTTAAAAATGTACCTTGCTCCAAATTTCCCATCATGTTTGGTGAGGTGATACTGAGGGGTGGTTTGCCCCCTTGAGGTTGTACACCTGGACTTGGCATAGGTGGTTTTGGTGAAGGTGCCCAGCCTGGGGAGGGGTTTTGAAGAGATGGAGACCTCATATGTACAGGAGAGGCACCTGCTGATCCCATCATGGAGTGCGGTGACTTCATTGGCGCTGAAGCTGGAGGAGCTGGAGGAGCATTTGGTACAGTAGGACCCGTAAGCATGCCTGCCAGCTGGGACGGCGTCTGGGGCGACTTAAGATTTCCAGAGGGAGAGCCCATCATTGGGGAGTGCACTTGCCTTAAAGGTGGAGACTTAAGTGGGTTTAAACTAGGGGAGTTCCCACCACCTGCTTGCACATTCAGATCTGCTGGCTTACGGCCCCTCTGAGTTTGGGACGGACCACCGGCAGAAGGGAGGTGGTTGATACGGCCATTACCTCCTGTAGGCGTTGACCTGTGCTCTGGACCGAAGGCTTGATCTGCATGTGGACCCCTCATTCCCCCAGGACCACCTGGGAATGGTCGTCCTGGTCCCATAGGAAAGTCTCCTGGCTGTGTTTGCTCAGGGAAGACAGGACCTTGCATGGGTCGACCTTGTGGACCTATGTTCTCCATTTGAGGTGCTCCACCTGCTCGTATCCTCATCATTTCATCTGGACTCATATTCATGGGAGGATCCCGAAGTTTTGAGGGATGCATATGGGGTCCTGGACCAGGGCCAGGACCCATGGCAAACTCAGGCCCCATATCTCTGCCCCCCATTCCCTGTAACCTTGAAGATGGACTCATGGGACCATCGCTGGGCATTCTTGGAAACATGCCCATTCCATTACCAGGTTCTCTTTGATGCCCCATCATTCTTTGCATATCCATCATCATTCCAGGAGGGAGGCCTTTATCACCACTCATTCCTTGGTGAAACATTGCTTCTTGTACAGACTGAGGATTTGGGAAACGCTCACCACGTCCCCCTGGACCAGCAAACATTCCCCCAGGTCCTCCAGGGAAACCTCTTCCATCTCCCATTCGAGGAGGCATGTCATCAGGCCAGCCCATCCCAGGTCTCGGCGGTCCCTCCATCTCAGGGTTCATCATACCAGAAAAGCCAGGCATCCTCTGCATATGTGGTGGCATGCCTCTAGGACCAGGTCCTGGGCCCATACTCATGCGATCTGGATAGTGCTCTGGTGGGCCACCAGGCCCTCCCCACATCTCTCCTGGACCCATCTGGTAAGGAGGAGGAGGCCCACGAATCATGCCTCGTGGACCATGTGGATGCATCATCATGTCTGGCGGGAGTGGTCGGAGTTGCATTTCTTGTTTTTTCCTTTTCTCTTCATAAAATTCTTGTTGTAACTTAAACCAAGCAACCTGCTCTGGTGTCATCTGGTCTCCATCTCCACAGCCACCTGGCCCACCCATATGCGGACCCATTTCATCTTGAGGAAATGGGGGCATGTCCCTTGGACCATGGGGTGGACCAAAGGGCGGACCCTGCGGTCGAGGACCACCTGGCCCACTAGACAGCCTGATGCTCTGTGATTGTGCCATCATTGCCTGTAAAGGGCCCTGCTCAGGTCTTCTTGGTGCACCATCCGGACCACCATCATGTGTTCCTCCATGGGACTGAGGGGTGCCAGCCGGTGGAGCATCACGGTCATCGGGGAATAGCATGCGCTGGATATCCCGCAACGTCTGTAGGGAGCGTTGCCTATGTTCCAACTGCTCTTGAGAGAGACCCTCTGTATTGGCCTCTATGTTTAAAAGCTCTTGTGCCAGCTGCTGCTGCTGCTGCTGAGGTGTTAGACCTGCTCCACCAGGGGCGCCACCCTGTACTGCATCACCTGTTGTTGATGGGTTGAGAACAGCCTCTGGTTGTGTGACAGAGGACTGGTCTGGAGCTGTAGTGTTACTAGGGCTACTGCCAGGTAGATTCTTGGATTCCATGCCAGTGGTCGTGGACGTTTCTTGGGGGAGAACAGACTGGCTCCCTTGATTTGAAGGCTGGGTTTGTGTCGTTTCTGCCAAGCCGGGTAAGGACGGTTTAGATCCAGATGGGTGGTTCTGATCCTGGGAGTGGGAGGGAGGTTGTTGAGGAGGCTTGGAGTCATTTCGGAGAGCACTTGCTGCATTGTTCTTTAGGGAGATGAAAAGAAGGAAGCAGAGAATGATGTTTAGTTAGATAGAAGTTATAGAATGGCTGTGTTTGTTTCATTTACTATGTCTTTACCAGAAGGAGGTGGGATTTGTCTTTGCTGTTGGAGATATTTTTCATATGGAAGGCAATGATATTTTCTGTGTGACCAGTTAGAACGGCATCAGCTGCCCTGTGGACAAGGAAGACAATCAGACGTCAGTCATCAGACACATTAAGTGTGTGCATCAGTTGGAGGAAAGTCACTCCATACACACAGCTACACAAACACCTTCCAAGCAGCTGTGTATTAAAATGTTTTCAGCACAAAATGTGGAACATAAGCACATACACAGTATGAACACAGATTTAAAACATAAAAAGAAAATGTCCTCACTTGTTGGCCATCTCTGTGGAGAAAACATAAACAAGTTTTGAGCCTGTCTTTTGGCCACTAGCTGGTTCCGCTGTGGAGACCTGGCCTCCCAATGCATTGTGGGAGGGTGTGGAGGAACGACTGAGTCCAGCATTGGAGGTAGAATGTGTGACTGAGTCCTGGGGCTTCACATCGCTGGAGTCTGCAGAGGAGAACAGGCAACGCCATGAGTGAGGGATCGGAGGAACTTGTGGGCAATGTAGTTCTGGTCAAAAGGTGCCAAGAAACTGAAATGTCAGAAGTGTTACACATGCTTGGACGCACACTTACTAAAGAAGCCTTTGTCATCCTCATCACTTTCTCCCTCTGAGCACCAGTCAGCGCCGCTGTACGGTTGCCTCCGTTCTGCCACGCACATCCTCTTAACTCTGCTACTGTCTGCATTACACACAGACACACACAGACAAGTTTCAGATTATACTTGTATACATTCAAACTCATGTAAATACAGAACAAAGTGGACGCAAGAGATTAAAGTAAAGTCATCAAGTTGTCTTGTCGTTAAGATTTTGCCTGATGGACAAAAAAAGAACTACATCCAATATTTAAACGTTAGACGCAAGCGGGGAATTAGAGGCTAAATTCAATTCGGAGCCTCAGATGGAATCAAAACTTAAAATATTTTAGTCGTGGAACAATAAAACTACTGTAGCTGTTCTCTGTTTCATACACTGTTAGTCAGAAGTGGACAGAGACACCTCTGTACTAGGCTATGGTTGCAGAGAAACTCTGGGAGGGAAAAAAAAAAAAAAAAAAATCGCATCACTATTTCAAGTAACCAACCCTATTTAAAATTATATGAATGCATCAAACTATAATAACTGTCTATATATTATATTGTTGTTCTTACATGCTATTCATACATTATCTGGTCTAGTTGTAGCACCTTCCTGAAAATTCCAGTATTTAACATTGTCTTAAAACCTTGACTTTCACAAAACTGTGAAGGACATTGACCTTATAGATGCTTCATTGAAATATCATCCTCATTCAAAAGAACAAGATTACAACAGAAAAATAATATTTTGATACCACAATAAAATATTTTTATCATTACGCCGCCAAATCTGTTGCGTTATTGAAGCCAAAATCCTGCTGTCACCAATGTTTACCAGCACTTCATTAGATTAAGCTGAGAAGACATTGAATTATGGTGATTAGCATAATCTAATCAAGAAGAGTATGAGTTTATCTAAGATGTACCTTAGGGTGAGTGTAAGAGAAAATGTACCTTTTTCTTCACCAGTTGGTGTTCCACTCTCCGGCTGTTCAAATGACTCCACCGAAGTGCTTCTCTCCCTTTTGACTTTTACCTTGGAACTTGGACCAGAAGTCAAACTCTGGCCATTTTTAAGTCCCATTCCCCCTGGCACGTTCTGGGCCCCTTTATTTCCCAAGGTCTTAGGATCACATGGTGAGGGCTGTGATTGGCTGCCAGTGCTCCCCGGTTTCCCCTGATTGGGCATTTTAGAGTCCAACTGGGTGGCAGTGGAGGGGGACATGACAGGAGGTGATCGTACCATGGCCTCCGTCTTAGGTTTAGGGCTATTCAACAAAAGGAGAAAAGAAAAAGAAAAGAAAACAATGTACACAAGTTTAACCTCCAACCAAACAGAGAAATAGAAACAGTCACTGAACTGACACTTCAGACTATATTAAATAGTTCAAACAACCAGAACAATAGTTCATGATAACTGCATTACACCGTTAGATCCACAATCGACAATAAACTAGATGTTCTTCTCATATTTTTGCACTTCCAATACAAACACATCAAGATAACCTATAGTCTGGGTACTTGTAGAAAAATACCCTTTAATTGCATACAAGCGGAGTATGTGCTGCAGTAAACTTTAGCAGCTGGTGATCCGTGAAGCATTATATTCTTCTGATCCCTATTATATGTACTTTCTTACACATAGTGGACAGGGAGTATAAAAGAGGTGGACCAATTTACAAAAATGTTGTTGTTCTTGCTCATTTATGTGTTTTCTTCATCATCACACACAATAAAACATTTTGTCACAAAAGGCCTCGAACATAATGTTGTTGCTGATGCTGTGAATTCAACGAACCACTGTTAAAAGTGAGGCAGAAGGCCACTGAGACACAGGCCATCTTCAAATGGCTTTTGCTCACTAGTTTATGGGAGCAGCTCAGTTCAAGCATAGGACACATCCAACTGGCAGAGAACTCCCTAACCACACCCTCATCTCCTTCCCTTACTCACTCACACTCATACATGTACAAACACTTGTACCATGAAAAAATGCTAGCATGGTTGAAGAGCAACAGCCACAGCCTGCCATCATGGTACATCCCAGTTGAAGTGGGCAAAGCCAAAATTCTGGCAACACAAACATCTGTTTCCAGCAGTTCCACAACTATGAGTCAACAGGGTGAGCCTTCAAGCATAATGTACTCCCTGACCCCGGGCTCTGGATCATCAGGGTTAAAGAAAGGCGTATATACAGTATGTGGTTCCTAGATTAGCATAAAACAATGCCTTATACTTCATGTAACAATAGGATTAGCTTGAGTTTTCAACCGAGATGGAAAGTAAACTTCTAAAAAAAGGTTTTGTCACTTCTAGTACCAATCTGGACACAAAAACCATCATTTCCATTTCTGTATCTATAAATACTCATGTCATGGGTTGAGTTTACTCCAAATTCGTTCTTAATACCTTACTTCTAGCCTACTCGTAACTTAATTTTTGCTTTTTATGCTATTGTTTGGTTACTTCAATGATTAATGAGATCAATGATGTGACTCTTAAAAGTGCTAAGAGACATTGTGGAACTGTTCAGCAACAGCCCTTTATACAAACACACTTAATTATATCATTATAATTAAATGTAATTATATTATATTCCTCATTATTTAATGTAAAAAGAATGCAAATTTCATCTGAATTTTCGTGGTGTTGAAAATTCGTGGTTCGCGGTTTTCTCAACTGCTCAGCTGTCTCACCACATTTAAATGGTAATGATGAGAAAAAAAAATCATCGCCATCATGTCAATTAATAAAGATTGGCAGAAAAATGCTGTATACGAGCCAAAACTTGGACAGCGTGTGAACTTTCTCCTAATTAGCTTTTTCAAAAGTAAAAACTCAGCACCTTACAACTAGTATGACTTTGCAGAATACCAAAACACTGGAGAGAAAAAAAGCAGTGATCACTACACAACGAATCACATCAGGTAGAAGACATCCTTATTTGTCAGTTTTGCTGAGCGGAGCCAGAAAAGCTAGAAATACATCACCAATTACAAAAGTGAAAGAGTAAAAGAGTTTTAAAACATAGCAAGTACTACACATTTGTCAACTTTAGTTTAACTTGAGAACAACAACTTTTTGCTATTTTATGGTCAATTTTTTATGCAATTATAATGAACAATACCAGAAACTCAGGGAAACAAATTATTAAAAAATAGTTTTTCTTCCATTCTCACCAGGTTAAAAACAACAGAAAGTGGCTCAATGTATGAATTCCTCTGGCAATAGTTACATGATGCCTTACTTATGAAAGCACAATAACTGAAATCAACAACCAACGAGTTATCCAGGATACAAGATAATTTAGAACAAGATCACACGCAGTGCAAATTAACATTTTACAACAAATGTTACGGCGCATTTGTCATATAATTAATTATTTATGAATTGGGCCTTAACTGGACTTAACAAAGCTATTGTTTTAACTAAAAGACTCCAAAACGTTGTTTGTTCAACGGTTTAGCTCATTTCGTAAACGATGTTTAAAAGACCTAGGATTTACTTTCCACACTCAAGCTCCGCAGAGGTTCACTAGGTTTTTGCACCGGAGTAAAGTCATCATCCAGTGCCATCTGTCCGTGCAGGCAGTCACGCTCCGTTCATAAGCAGCCCATCATTTTGTGACCATAACTGTACCAGAGCTCCGAGCAGCACAACACTTTCCTTCCCTGTTTGTGGCACAATCTTGTCGTAAAAAATATCAAATAAAGATGATAAACATTGACACTTGCTAGCGATTATGTGATAAGTAAACACAGCTGCAGAATTCACTAATCAATAAAAGAATGTGCCAACAGGGCCTGGTTCATACTGCACAAAATCCTGATCCTGTCATTTTCCCAACACAGCCAACACGTTTCCAAATGAAAAATGATGAAACATACAGATTATTATTGTAAAAGACACAAATCAGTCTGCAACTATTGTCATCTACAGAAAGAGATTACATTTTTGTCTAAAACTGTTATGTTAGGTTTAAATGTCACTTTACCAACTTCAATTCACCTCACCTTTGTGTGTTGGCGGACGGGGAGTTCTTTAGCCGAGAGGGGTGCATTGATGGGCCTCCCAGGACTACAGAACAGGGTGAAGTGATCAGCTGGTGAGGACTGCCTGTGTGCGAAAGCTGCGTTTTGGCGCGCACGTTCCTTGAGCCTTGAACTGGATTCCCGATGTTTGAGAGGTTTCCTCGAGCGTCCTTGGAATCCTCTCGCTCTTTCTTTCCTCGCTCCTTCTTATTGAAATGTGTCGCTGCTGTACCTGCCGCCGCTGGCCTCTCCTCTTGGACCTCCAACATTCTCCCTATGTCCTTGTCTGAGCGGACGGGTGTGTATGCGCACGTGTGTGTGTTTGTATGTCAGTGTATGTGTGGGTGTAAGTGTGGAAAAAAAAAATGTAAAAAAAAAAAAACAAAAATAAAAAAAAAAAACAAAAACCAATAGTCCAGGAGTCTTTTCTTCTTGTTCAGGAAGTGTTTATGAAACTCCCCCAAGGGGGCTTTCAATGGCCCTTGGGCACACTGTAAAAAAAAAGAAGAGGTACAGTTAGAAAGTGAAGCAAAGTATCTTTGGTCAAATGTTTAGCTCAAATTCCACTTAAAATATTTTTAGATGTATAAAAACAATAAAACAAAATAGAAGAAAATGCAATACTGCAATAGTAATTGGAATTTAAGTTAGTGCGTGAAAAGATGCTTTGATATAAATACATGTCTTTCTTAGAATTAACATTCTCAGGGTGTATTATCTACATAAAGACTGTTCTGTGTGCGAGGTTTGACAGGTACACTGAGCAAACTAATTGGGCAAACACAGCAAGAATGTCGAGGTGCCAGTTTATGACACAACCTTTCATCCTACCACTCCAATGTTTGATGGTGTTGGAAAGGTTAAAGGAAAACTCTGATATAAGTTTAAGTCAGACACACCACATCACTGTGCATGTTTTTCTAGAACTGCCTTTAGAAATTAGAGGCCAATGTCAAGTTAAAAGACACAAAATTAAACCCTAGACTCTGTGTGTAAGACATAGTAAAGAGTGCTGGTACTAGTGACATGGGTAGAGTATTGTTATGATCCAACCAGGCACTGCCTTGCATTTCTGCCTCTGTGTACAGATTTCAAGTAAGAGCGTTGCATGAGAATCTTGTTGGAGAAAGCGCGGCACAGTCAGTCAGATTACATTGTCATCCTGAAAATATTTCGGAGCTCTTCCAAAACACTCAACATTGTAACTGGCTCCAGAGTTCCCCTGGGGAGAGGGGGGAGGAGGGTTTTGAGTGTGGGGAGGGAATGGGGGTGGGCTGTCACTGAGAACCACACAAATGCAGCAACTCCTGCTACAGCAGCACTCTTTTCGCTGGTCTACAGAAGACATGATTTACAACTCTCAGGGCCGCAGATTACTACTGCTCACGAGCAGAGCCCGGCTTCCACAGGAGAATGGAGCAGAGGCCGGGAACACGGGAGCCTCACGTATCCAATTTTCACTGATTAGGCTAACCTTCAACATCCGTAAACATGCTGCGTGACATCAGCTTTTTATTAATTACAAATCTTGTACTCACAAATTCAGACGATGATAAAGTTTGTCCAGAACAATTACCGTTTAAACAGCATAACTTGACCACAGGAAATTTGCACTCCAACAACTACAGTAACAGTATGTGGTGTTTAGATTTTGTGTTGTCAAGGATTTTGGGTGTAGGGAAGACAATGCTTGATGGCGGTTAAGACAAAGAAGTGTCAAAACAGAGACAGTTTTTCCAGAACTATTAAATGAAACCATTCCCTCAAAGTGTTGTGTTCACTGATTCAGTTCACCAAGATAGAAAGCTCCTAAAAATCCACTCTGAACCAACAGCAGCGAGAAAAAAAAATCAAGTTTGGACACAAGTCTTAGCTCAATATGGGTTTTCTAAAGTCTGAAAGAGCAACAAACTCTCACATCAGTCATTTATTTCAGTGACATCAGTTCTCATACCATCTTCAGTGGTAGATACAAGGACTTTTCTAAAATTGGTTTCAGAAAAATACATGATTCAGTGTTTGGAATGTAATATAAATAATTTATTGGCAGAGGAAAAACTTTACTAAGGCTTTCAATGTATCTTGTCCCTTTCTTTCCATGAGTATCTTCTACTCTAACTCCAACTACCTCCATGTCCTCCCTCACTGCATTCACTGCTCCTCTTTGTCTCCTACCTGGTAGCTCCATCTCTAGGATCATTCTTCTACCAATGTACGCACTCTGAACATGTCCAAACCATCTCAATCTGGCATCTCCAGCTTTTTCTCCAAACCTTCCTGTCTGTGTTTTTCAATGTATAGGAACCAAACTATTTTTATATTAAGCCCAAATCCCTAAGTGATGATATCAAAACCCAAATTCTCAACAATTTTCAAAACCCCATTAAGCCAGTCTGTGTCAGCACAGAAATAAACAGCAGGACCTGTCGATCAACTGGTCCTCCAATAGCGCTACAACAAAACACTAATTAGGTGCCTCACTGACATGACTGTCATATGGAAAGCTTTAACGCACACAGACACCACAACAAGCATGCGTAGACAACAAAGCAATTTGGAGTATTCAGAGATTTCTTTTTCCTACGCGGGTAAAGACCCTGGATTGTCGATCACAGCTCAGACGAGCAGCTGCACTTCCATGCTTGTTAATAAGAAAACAGTATAATGAGATTCTGATATTGAGTCTCTAGCCTGCACATTAAATGTAAGGTTCAATGAGAATAAAAGGCAGCAAATAGTTCAATTTAATGAGAATTTAGCTTAGCTATGGTGGGTGGCATTAAAAGAGAGCATTCATATCACTCTTATGTAACAGCCATCGTAGCTAAGTGTAGAGAGCAGACCCTGCCCAGCTACGTCATCTTAATTTTTCCTCAAGGCGAGATGAAAAGCCAACTGTATATTACAGTTGTTATTGGAAACCAACAAGGGAGGAGAATCACGGAAGTCTACTCAAGTGTATTTTAGAAAAGGCAACATGGACAATGCCAGGACAATATTGAAAGAAAATAATCCAAATTGATCTATGTACAAGCTAAATGTTGTAATCGCCTTATTATAATTATAATCAGTGTGGTGTTTGATTAACCCCCAGTTAGGAGCACAAAACATCAAGAGAACAACTGATATGGCTGGATTATGCCACAGTTCTTATAGAGGCTTTGTCTTACTGCAGCAGATCTGTTCAGCTCCTCAAGAAAAGAGAGAAAAATGACTGATATTTAAGTGATTTATGTTTTAGAGAAAGAGGATATGAGGACGTGGTAAGCTGTCTTTTAACCTTCAAATGAGAACAACTCTTGATAGTCTTTTTTATCGTAGATTTTGGCCTTCTGCTTTTCCAGCAACAAGATTAATCATGGACTCATTTATTATCAGAACAAGTTTCAACTTACAGTTTGTGTCAGTAGAGATTAGGAAATGCACAAATTAAATACATATATACACATATTGCAGAATGAGAGAAAAACTTTTACGTCCTTACGTCTATGTCCGTACAGTATTTTCTTATCAGATGTAATTAAGTATGTTTTTTAAAACCCATTTGCAGAAAAGTTTCAACAACAAACAACAACAAAAATAAGTTTATTTGACTTAATTTTAATTCACTTGTTGTTATAGGGATGAATCTAATTTGCTATAAATTTACTTAATAAAAAAAAAGCTTATATGATTCAGTACCTTACATTAATTCATTCACTCATCTTCATCCACTTATCTGTTACCGGGTCACAGGGGCAACAGTCTCCACTACTGACACCCAAATCACATTAGAACACAGCTCAGCGGAACAGCAGCTAAGTACTGATTAAACATTATAAGCACAGCATTTCCTTGTTTCTAACAAGGAAGTGTTTCTACATTACCTGCTCAGTTGCTTGTCAGGAAATAACAGTGGAACGAATAAATAATACATTAACTTACATAAGTGGCCCTTCCCTCAGGTGATACTGAAAGTATTTCTCACAGACCGATGCCTGATGAGGCACCTCCTCCTCAACAAGTGAACACTCACTCACTCGCTCACCTGTTGAGGTGAGTTCCTACGACCACCATACCAGCCAGCCACACCCTGCACTTATTGCACACTTGTCTCAAATGGCACACACAGAATGTGAGGAATGACAAGTGCCACTATAGATAGAGCAGTGACGCTAACAACACAACATTTGACATAATTCATCTGGTGCAACAGGGGGTTGCGCGCACATGTAGTGTAGAACTGAGCTCACGTTCTATTATAAAGTAGGAGATAGAACTTTATTAATCCATCAGGAGTATCCTACGGGAATTATCAAGGCAATTTCTGCCATTTCTAAATCCGCATCATCAGTTCCCAGTAAACAGCCAATGATTGTTTATCCTCATGGAGGTGCCATGTGTAACGCCACATTCTTTCACACCAAATCCTGTAGACCAGGGGTCTCAAACTCAAAAAAGTTCAGGGCCACGTCCCACACTATCATTTCACTGACGGGCCACATCAGCTTTCAGTATTAAATAAAAAAAATGTAAAAAAAAAAAATCAGATTCTGTGTAATACAACACTGAAGCAGGAGGAGATCAGAGTTTTGAGAACTATAGGATTTACTATAAAATGGAGAACAAATCTATAAAATATTATCAACTTTCACATCAAGGTGGGGGCCGCATAATATTGTTCCATTGGCCGCAAATGGCCCTCAGGCCGCGGGTTTGAGACCCCTGATATAGACAGTGGATGTCACTCACAGTGATGGAAGGGAGACGTGATACAGCCACAGCAGGAAGAGGAGTGCGAGGGTTTGCAGGAGTTGATTTCTCGTTGAAGAGAATACATGTGCTTCCTCTTACACACTAACACGCACACACTAACACACGTGCACACAAAGCTGACTCACCAGTGACACATCTGCTGGTGTAGCCTGGGCACAGTGCCATGTGTGGTGGCCAGCACCAGCAGCAGCAGCAGCAGGACTGGCACTAAGCACTCCAGTCTGCTCTGATCTCCATCTCACACACTTCACCCCGCACTTCCATCACTGTGCATCTGCTCTGTGTCAGCGCTTCACTCCCTAAGTGGGTGTGTTTTGTTTACACAAACAAACACACTTACAAACAGCAGACATTAAAATAGACCTGCATTAGTTTCGGTGAGATTTCAAAGCCACGAACTAATTCCAACTTCAGACCTTATCTACACACTAGGTCATGAAAAACACATTATAACTGCTAAAGTAACTTAGCGTATTGTGCTATGTACAGAAAAAGTGTAAAACTAAATTATATTGCTTTAAAGAAAGATCTTTTGCTAATCTCGGAGTGGGTTGAATATATTTACATTTGTGAGTTAATTGCAATTTTTAAAGTTGGAAACTCAGCCTGGGATATTACAAAAATAATATGGTATCATATATTATTTTATATAGTTAGGGAAAACATATTTTATTTATATTGTCATATAATCTTGGCTAAACCAGATTTAGTGCAAGTACACTGATTACTTTGAGAGCACAATTTTGAGCACAAAACACAAGATTATTGACACCAAATAGTTGATCCTGCGGACTGTATAACTTGCAAAACCTTTAAAAATATATATTCATATAGTAGCTAGATGGCAACTTATATACTGTATATGTAAGCTACTTTTCAATCCATTGTCCATGTAAGATGGTGGTTGATTATGTGATGCTCGTTCTTCTAACTTCTTGCAAGACAGTCTTCTGTAACCATAAAATCATTTATACAGACAGTCCTGTCCTAACGCATCCCAAAACTCAAAAGAGAAAATCTGCGAAGTAGAGTCAAGGTAGTTATTCCTTGGAAAAATTCAGGATATTTCCCAGAATATTTTCACCCATTTTCCTTTCCTTGAGCTTGCATGGAGATCACACAAAGGAGCAAAAACTAGTATATCTGCATTTATTCAAAGAAGAACACTTGTTGAAGATTTTACATAGATCAACAGTAGATTGTTTGAGAATGAAAGGGCTATCTTAGAGTGCTACTATTCATTTGAAAGTTAGGTTTTGCAGAAAAATAACATTTTCAATTATCATTGATTATCAATTATCGTATTTAACCTGCAACAGCGACAGCTTTGCCCAGTTTTGTGGATCACACCCTAACTCAACATTGATGCAAAAGTCCATTAAATATAATCAACACCGCATGCTTAAATATACTTTCTCCCGGGGAAGCTGTCTTTACGTGTACAGTATCTGTGCCTCTGTACTCTCCACTATTGCCGCCTCTTGGCCAGGTCGTCATTGTAAATAAGAAGATGTTCTCAACTGACTTATCAGGTTAAATAAAGGTAAAATAAAATAAATAAATAAAACTTCGGCTCCATTTAAACAGTTGTATATTTAAATCCAGTCCTCATGCTTTGAGTCAAAATCGTTTCCTTTTTTCAAATAGTCTTTCCATCTTTCACGGTTTTAGGTAAATGTCTAATGTATTGCAAATCCACACAGATGCAATATCTGAAGGAAATGTTTTCCAGGGCTATTTAAATTAAAATCACGCAGCATTTCCATGTTGTGCAAGCAGCGGAGGATGAAAAAAAAAAAAAACACTGTAGATATTACCGTAGATAGTAAAACCACTCCCAGTGCAAATGCATACATGCAAAGCAAATACGACACGTTTTCCTCCCCAACAGTAGGCTTCTTTCACTTGTAGATTAAATGACAAGCCAAACAGAAACACCATTTGCTGGAGAGAAAACTCTGCTGCCCTCTTTGCAGACCCCTACTTTCCTCTTTCCCCTCCACCACGCTTTCTGGTCTGTGACTCCCTCCTTTCCTCCAGACGGTCGCTCCCACACTAGGGCCACATTCCTCCCCTGCTCATGCTGGGAGGACGTCTCCCTGTGGCCAAAAAGCATTGTGGGAAATCCCAGTGGCCGAGCACTTAAGAGGCCATGTGGACCGCTCTGGAAAATGAGTAGCATGTTACTTGAACAAGTTCTATTAGCAACTGGAGGCCGAAACCTGAAAATGAGCGCAAAAATAATCTGTCGTCGTGTTCACCAATGGTCCACACCACACAATACCTTACTGAAGGACAGCGGTTACTTTAGACAGTATAATATTGACATGATTCATTCTAAAAACATGGAAGAGTACAACCAATTTGTTGGCCAATCTTTATCAATCAGAATTAGGACACTGCAGAGGATTTGAGCTCCATTGTCCCAGTTTACACTGATGTCATTTACATGGAATTTTTTACACACACATATAAACAATATACAAGGGGGGGGCAGAGCAATATAGGCAGGCCAGATGCACACTGCCACTTGGAACACACACACACGTGGCAGTATTTAGCCTAATAATGCCCCAAGATGAAGTGAAAACAGTGCTACTTTATGGCATCCATTGTTCCCATGAGTCAGAGCTGTGTGCCTCTCTGTGTTCGCCTCCTTCAGGTTTCTCAGAAACTCTTCATGCTTTACAACATTACACTCTCTCTTCAGTCCTTAAGGTATTATGCTGAAGGCATACGAAATACTGCCCATGTAACCCAGACAAAAATGCAATCTGCCAGTTAATCCTGATATAGGAGACACCATAAACTCCCTGCTGACTCTCAACACCTCATTGTTTCCAGACAGAGCAGAATAATAATATTATCATCACAGACGAGTGGGGTTGTGTGAAAAGCTCTTAAGCTGCTCTGAAAAGACATCAATGACTACTCAAATTTACATAAAATATATCCAAGACATGTGATTGTGTTACTGCTACATAGTAGATGGATACGAATGAGTCACATGCCAAAACATTCCTCACCTTTTTTTTTACAGAGAAAGGGCGGTGACTCACAGAATAACTTCTGTGAGCCCAGAGGAGGAGCCATTCTGAATTTGACTGAAATTAAAATCACAAAAAGCCGTTTGCCAGCAATATTTACATCTGTGATATGCCACAGGTGCATTGCACTCAAACACATAGATCGATTATAAACTTGATTCTATATTCAAACAGCAATTAAAATAAAAACCCAAACAATTATAATTATTTATTAAATAGTAGAACCCTTAAAGAGATCAATTCTGAATGAGTTATGTATTATGTACACTCAAGAGCCAATCAGCCAATTAAACCATTGTGTTTGCAAATCGTTTTCTATAGTCGTACACGTGTCTTGATGTTGAGAACTGAAGAAGGATTGTCCAAACGGAGACACTTTGCCTATAAAGTCATCACTCACGACAGCCGTCTGATGTAGTCATCTGCGTTGGAAGCGTCCAATATCAAATTCTCACTAGTCAGCCAATTTCTGAATCTGGTTCAGCAAACCACTGCACTTTTGGCTTCATATATATTGTGACAACAAGACTAGCAACTGGGGCGATCATCCTGGAATAAAACATAAAATTGGAATAACAGGACTTTGAACAGTTCACATTTTCCAGAACACGTGGCTATATGCTCTATTAAGAAAGTGTCTCCTACAAACCAAACCTTCCCCAAGCTGCACTTCATGTTGCTTCAAAATAATGTTCATTATATAAAGGGGTTGTACAAACCATAAAATTGTGTGTTTTAACTGTATGGTTTTGTCAAAGACACGAGTTGTCAATAACATGGTACGAAAACAGTAGTTATTGTTATCTACTGTCGTACAACTACACTCTGCAGCTTCTGTAACGGTGTTTTATCACAGCGCTGAAAAGAATTCCTCCCTGAGTGCCTTTTAAAATGATCTCTTAAGAAAAGGGGACAAATGCCAGGGAGTTATTTGGGGTTTGGTGTTTATTCCGTGTCAAATATTGTATTAAATACAATAAATCCTCACCAATAAAAGATAAAAACGACATTATGAACCCATGTACACTACAAGCCTCTTCTATTTAACTTTACTTAGAAAGTACTTGTATGTTACTTGTATGTAAAATATACCTAGTTACCAAAACCTTGAGTAACAGTTGAGTATTAATTAAAACAGCATCTCTGAGGCAGGCTGCTGAAAGAGTTTGTGCAAAATGAAATCCAGGAATCAGACTAACTTAACAGTCAAAAGCTTTTTTGCCCCACAGACCAATCACATCATGTCCAACTTTCAGTTTTGATGGCTTCATTGCCTCATCAGACAGCCACCTGCTGCGTATTATGCAGCGCAGGCTTGGTGGGTGTGGCAATAAATCCACACAACAAGTAGGACAAATTAAATAGCCTGTTAAATGCTCCTTACTGGCCCTTTAACATGAACAACGAAACTTTCCAAAGACGTTTTTTGTGACTAAGTCAAGAATCATATGAAGATACATACAGAGAGAATCAGATATATTTTACATAAAATAATGGTTAAAAAAATAAATCAGATAATAGATAAAAATTGAAATAGATTATTATTTCTGTGTAGCTCGGTTTCACCTGACTAACAAACTGGTGACCAGTGGTCCAACACAGTGTTCCCCAAATTTTTTTTGCGCCACAGAACGGTTAAATGTCTGGTACTTTTCTCACAGACCCGTCGTTAAATTGTGGCAGATAAATACACCAAGATAAAATGAAATGTCTGGTGTTCTGAAATATTTTCCTACCTATAAAATCTTCCTACCCATATTTACTTTGCATGGGCACAACAAGGATTTATCAAGTGCACCCAACCTATAATTTTCTGCTACCAGACCAGTATATAAGGTTATAATCTTGTATCAATGACTGATGGAATACTAGCCATTCTATTGGTCAGTTCTTTTGTTGATATAGGTATGGACCATATGGAGCCGAAAGGAAACATTATTTCTCTGCGGCCCAACACCAATTCACCCACGGACCGGTATCTGTCCCCGTACCAGGGGTTGGTGACCACTGGTCCAACAGACCCAAATGCATAGTTGACATCCCTTATGACCATTCAGAACTTGTACCTAATTAAGCGGTTTCAACAGTTCAGTAACAACTTCTGTTTTTAACACATGTAAATTCAAGTAAAACACTCTCATAAAAAGCGTAACAAATGCCAAACAACAATAGGACACCACATGTGACAAGTGGAGTGTCCAACCAGATAGAAGCTGGTTGCACAAAATGTCTCTGTGACCAGCACAAAGAAGACATTTCTTGCATCATAACGTCAACAAATACAACACTAATTTTGATCAGGACAGCAGCCGTCAGGCCCTCGTGTCCTTGTGGTACGTACACGTGGCAGAAGGTCGGCCATATGTTTATTTTAGAATTCTATCATTAAGAGTATTTTTATTTATTTTTTTACCATTTCAATGCAAAACATGTGTGTGGGTCCTGAAAAATAGGACGATTAGACTTGTTCTTACTTTTTATGACAGAAGTAAAAGATCACAATGCAAAGGGAGTGCTGCCAAAATACGTTTTTCAAAAAATGTTTTTTTAAGAGATTATTTTAACACTGTGATTTCTCTAAGGTTTTACTTGAAAATTAGCAGTCGTAGTTTCCCGACCCCTGTTATATACAGTCCAAGGAAAACCTGACATGCTTTCTTTAGCAGAACCTCAAGTTCTACATCAGGGCACTTCTGTTCGCTCCCTCAATGATTCTCCTCCGCTCTCAGCATCCTCCAACTGTCAATCACGGCAGAGGTTGATGAATGCAAATAGATCAGTAGAGTCCGACAAAGGCAGAAATGTTTCTATGACCCTGTATGAGCAACAGTCGCACCACAGGAGACGTCGACCTCCTACACTGAAGAGATATGAAATATTCTATAAAAGAAAACACAATCGTATTTATAGCTGCGTGCAGGCACCGGCAGACTAGACTTCCACTGCTTCCTGCTTACAGGAGGATCTTGGCGGCATAAAGCATCCATTTCAAAATTACGTCCCTCTAATTAATTTTGTGCTTATTGCTTTTTTTTGACTGATGACTTGTCTATAACTGTTTACTTGGAAATAAGTTTACCACGTATAAAATAAACAAGCCTGGTGGAGGTTGTTTTTAAAGTGCGCAAGGGAGTAAACTAAATACAACAAAAACGTATTAAAAGACGATTACCTAACTTTAAAATATTTAGCGCCTCGTTTGGGTTTTTATTAACTGCAGTGTTCCCAAAAACTATAGTAGAATATTTAATGGAGAGGCTCACTTTGGCTCACTTTCAGCCAGGTTATTATGACCTCTAAACATTAAACGTTAGTGTTTACGTGCGCACAGTTTCATCTTGTTGCTCATGTCACCAATTTGTCGCCAATTTAAATGTTAGGTAAAATAAAACATAAACATAATTTGCTCAGTTTAGGCTAGTTAGACCAGGAACGCCAACTATTGCCATTTATTGGGTAAGGGTGTCCACCGTGACTTTTCAACCCTTACCCCTAACTGTGATCTAACTGTCCGTGGCCGTCATCTATCTGGAACCTGAGTAAGGGTCAGTAAGTAAGGCGTAAACATGAAGTTACTAATAGTTACAACAAGTACATAAAACCCAGCAGCATTTTTTGTAAACTGTACCATTATAACTGAAATCTGATAATAGGTCTTAACATAATATATAAGAAAAAGTTATGATTAAAAATAAAATGGCCACAGTACATTTAAACACAGTCTGCTAAATGCAATGCAATGTAATCTGATATAAAATGTGAAGTTCATTACAAAGTAGATATAAAAGGAAGGAACTTATTTATATTAATCAACTAACAACTGAATAGTACATTATCATTTTCATATAGTCTGTGGAATCTTATTACCTTTGCATGAAACCAGAACAGTCTGCTTTATTGCAAAACAGCAATAACATGCACAAAAACTAAAAAAAAAAGGAAATTAAGCACATTTCAGAAACAGTGTTTTTGGTGTAAAATCTCTTATAGTCAGTGAAAGGACTTGTTTAAAAGACTGACTATATTAAATATGAAAAACGGAGTCAAAAGAAACTATCATATTACATTCCCAGCATAATATAAATTACCAGTCAAAGCAGGAGAAACTGGGTCTCTTTTATTTATGTACAGGGAGGGGAACCTCCTGCCACCCCCACGCTCCGGCAATAAGACAAACCATCCCACTAACACAGCCTTACACGTCGTACACAACACAAGCCTTGAGGGTTTTAATTAGAAAACCCGTGAAGCAAACAAATGTACAGAAACATGAGCGGCTAATACGCAGAAGAGAAAATAAATCCTTTGCCACTTTACATCAATATCCACTCCCTTGCATCCTTCACCTCACTGTGGTTTCTGGTTAACACGTCTTGGATAACAGCGGATAAATAAACATTCGCAGGAAGTACAGCCTGACCGTGATGTGTCCTGAGCATTTGCAGATCAGAGGAGGAGACCAAACAGTGAATGCTGATTGTCCAGAGCAGAGAGGCTCAAAGGTCTTTTGCCTGAGGATGATTTCATGAACAGTATCATATGAAAACGGCTTTAAAAAAAAAATCCACCTCTGCAGATTGATGTCAGAGTGATAGTAACCGTGTGGAGCACATCCAGTCTGGCTACGTCACAGCAGTGATAACTGTCATGTTATGGCATCGATTGCTATGTTTTGCCCCTTTTTTTTCTTCCATTCACGTGTTTGTGTCAATAAATGCTATAAAATATATTAAATCTTGTATCAATTGACTGTGAATTAAAGTTTGGACACTTGGGGACATGACATTTTTTTTCCACATAAACAAGCAGCAGGCAGCTCATTTCCATGCACATGATGTCACGGTGCATTGATTTCAATAGCAGGAGCGATCAAGGCAAAACATGGAGAAGAATTTAAAAAGCAGTGTGTACTGAACGTTGGAATAGAACTGAAGAGCTGGGGGTTAAACACTGACACACATGTTGGGGGCAGTTTTGAAGTGACTTACCTCAGAAGCCCCCCTGCCCTTTCAGCAGGGCCTCATAGGGAGAAACCAGGCCTTAGGTCTCCTGGGCACTGATGTCTGCCCTCCTCTCGACCCCCTCCCAATCAGCCACGGAGGCTGTGCAGGAACTTGGCCCACTCACGACACCCTACAGCCACAAGTTGTTCACACCTGGAACAGAGAGCGACATGGAACCTTGGTCATTGGATGAAATACAGGTAAATGGCAGAAGAAAGACAGTGTTGTTTAAGCAAGAAAGACATTTGTGAAACACATATGTGCAAAGCTTGGTTCACTGAGTGTAAAGCCTTGACCTAAATGAACATATTTAACAGTAGCTAAAGGCAAAAAGTGAATGACAGGACTAGAATAGTAAAGGATAATTTTACACATAAGCAATTATGACACGTGTGAAACTGGGAATGATGGTGCTGTCTGAATGGGACTGAGGTGCTGTGTTCATCCTGTTCTCGACCCATTTGTGTATTGCCACCTCAGATGCCAGTGTATTTGCAGGAACAACTGCTTATCAGGAAAAGACTAAGTACACACAGATTAACTATTAGATCTGCTGTGTTCACCCATTAAACACAGGTTGGAGAGATTCTCCTACACGGTACAAATGCAATATATATGTGGTTTAAATCAAAAGTTCAAAGTTTGTGAAACAATATCAAAAAAGCATGAACAGCCTTTCACCAAACATAATGGTTGAAATGTCTAATTAAACTTAAGTCTGCAAAGCAGCACCAGTGGAATCCTGCCCTTTGCTTTTTTTCAATTTCCAGAAGAGATTCATTAATAAAAGTTCTCTCACCCATCATAGACACAATGCCAAACTAAAACTAACTCCTGCCCGGGATTAACGTTGCACAGAAAAATCAGACTGGGGTTCTCAGTGTACAAAGGACAAATAGTCCACAGCCTGAAGACTATGCAACAGTTGTGCATCGAGAGTTGACAGCACAACTGAGAAGACCAGAGTCTCGAAGCAGGAAGGTTCAATGTCAGTGGATGTGTATGTATTCAAAACTGCCCTTGAACAAGACAGCGAACTCCTACCTGCTACCTACAATGCCAGCATCTGATTATAGCAGCACCATAATGTCTACAATGTCAACAACCTACAACCAAGAATAGAACTTAATGACACCCTATCTGGTACTCTGTGTCTCGTAACACATAGATTTAAGTTTATATTGGTTAAGAATATATATTTATCTATAAATGGTCAGTGACATTAGCCCCGTCATTATGATCACACACTAATAGCAAAAACACAAGAAATTAATTTGGTGGAACTTCTGTAAGGGCTAAAGATTAAGGCCAATTTTTTTTATTTAAAACCTACACTCTTCAGTTATCTCACACAAATGTTCCATCAACTAATGTGCAACATTAAATAGTGGGATATAATAACAGTAGAGAACTTTGATCTTTAACTGTCTTTCTCTAACACAAATCACTCAATGAAAAACAACACTCAAGGTTTTCAAATAAAATGGAAATTAAATTTTAACTTGTTGCTCTGGAAACCGTCTGAAGTTCCCATCATGCATTGTATCCTTAGTTACATGATGTTGTTTCCTTATCACATGCGTGTTGTCAAAGAGTACCATCTTATTTGAAGGATGGCAGCGAACTAAGTAGTCGTGTTACCTTGTTGAGTTTTATGAACGCAGTACGAGCAAAATAGAAGAACAAGAACTGATACAAACGTGACCTTATCCGTGCAATTCATTTATATAACATGTATTCCAACCAAGATGTCTAGGAAATTCCTAAAGAAATAAAGGCTGGTGTATCTTTAATACCAAGTTGGAAGCAGTTTTTGAAGTTTCCACTTCACAATGTGAGCAAATGGAGGAAAAATCTAGGTCAAATCAATATTGGTTGGAACTACTCTTTGCCTTCACACCAACAGTTCAACAGTTATATCTTATGGTTTAAGCTGCACAAAACCAGACGTTATGTAGGACTGTCTGAGACACCACGCCAATGTTAGCATTTATGATTTTCTAATGCTGGCAGAGTACAGTGACTTATTCAAAAAGAATAATCAGGGTGAGACCAGCCAACTCTGCCAAGGACAGATTGTGAAGACAGTTTCATGCCGTCACAGACCATGGAGGACAGCTCAGGAACAAGACACAAGGTAGTTTAAATTGCATCAGCGACCAAACAGTGGGAGCCTCGTACACAGACCTAATGTCCCAAGCAGACGGGCCAGACTTGGTCCTGATGGAAGCATTGCAGCCAGAAAGCTATACGTGACTCAACTGTTGCAAAAAAAAAAAAAGTTGCAATGGGTGATGAAAACTAATGAGCTAGACTTTTTAAAATGGGAATTTAAGAGAAGTCAGTTTTTGCTGAGCGGTTAAGAGATTGTTACAATAACACTTAGCAAACGAATGCTAGTTAATCAGGATTGTAGCTGTTCATTTTGCAGGTCAAAAAAAGACACATCCAGCAAATGTTTTTTTAATACAAAAATATACTTTTTAACATATGCGTGTTTGAATGAATGAATGTGACAGGTTGAACAAGCCTACATCCTGAGGTAGTTCTTTCAATCTTGGCCAAGTCCGCAAATTTGCAAGAGGTGTCACAAATTGCCACAAGTCGCTTCAGTTGGTAAAAGCATCCTTACTTTACAACTCTTTTTTATAAACACCAAAAACTTTGGATGAAAGTGTATTTTCTTTTCTTAATGTATTTGAGAACAACAGACAGCAAAGGACAAGTTAGAAGACCAAGAGTCAATTGTCATCCAATCACAGTCACGTTTATAGGAAAACAGTTAATAAAGCACTGACTGACAAAGGCACCTTTTATGAGGGTCTGGGAACTGCAAAGGTTCAACCTCTGAAAGGAAACAGCATACTCCTGCCTGTCATCAAATCTAGTCAATTTGGTTAAAAATAAAGTACAACAATGTAAGGTTCTGTTGGTTTTCCTTAAAACTCTCCATCTGTGCCATAACAGACTGCAGGAATTCCCGTCAACAAAATGCTAGGATGATATATGGATCACATTTAATGGTAGATTTTAGTGAAGTTCAGAAAGAAACCATTTCTTAAGATTTACTTTCCTTCACCTAAGGACCTGTGGATTTTGTTGTCTCTCAGCTTAAGCTTAAAGAACTTTTGTAATTTTGTTTTTTAAAATAAAAGATCTGACATTATATCTGAAACAACCGCTTAGTAAAGTCAACACACTTTCACACAGCAAAGCCTCACACAAGTTTTTCAGCAGCGGGCCTAATCGAGGAAGTCGTCCTAAAACATACACAGGACACATCCACAAAGCTCAAAACTTGCTGCAAATAAACGCAAAGCCCTCGACAACTAACAGACTACACTTCCCCCTCTGAAATCTCAGCGCCTCACTGGACAACTCTTGGCGGACAAAGTAATTCCATGGCGCTTGAAACTCCAGGAACTTTTTTTCTTTTTCCTAAAAGAAGTTGTTCCTGTTTCGCCAGAGAACTGGGGGGAAGGGAGGACTTCAGCACTCGCATTCATGGAGCCTCGTCCAGCGCAAACAAAGTCTTCCCCGAAGAGGGAGGCACTGGACGGCGAGCTGAGAGTGAGAACAACGATGTCGGTCACAACCAAGCACGCAGGCACAACACATTACACAGAAAATGAGATTCATTTCAGGGCTTTGTTTGATAATAAAGCCAAAGACTGGGGCCTCGACATACAAGCGTTCGTTTTCAAGTTATGCTAGCTCCGTTAACAACGTAACAATTAAATCGCTCGGCAGATGATAGCGCTGGCCGATACAATCAGCAGCCGAGGCCCGGGCTCTCTCTACGCCTTTATTAATCATATCCAGCATTTTGTTAAAATAAAAGAAACACAATACCCACGGTGTGGTACTCCCGGGGAATGCAGAACACGCATGCTGCATTGTATCCTTTTTTCATTTTCACCAAGCACGGGCGCTCCTCCAGTATAATGGGGTAAAAACCAATATTTCTCCGCGGGTTTCACGCCGTGCCGAAAACATCGTGAATAATCCGCCTTTGTTCCGCCGGGGTTGGAAAAACAGTATTCGCGGCTGAAATAGGTTGCGCTCACCGTCTGGCCAGGCCAGACACGACGTGGGTTTTGCTAGCCAGCCTTCGGGGGGACAGAGGCAGAGAAGAACGGATACCGGAGTGAGATGTCCCCGGGAGGAGGACCCGCGTGTGCCCGTTGCCAGGAGGCGAGCTGTGCTACAGCGACACTTTCAACCCAAACCGAGCACTCACCTGGAATGTTGGCTTAAAGTCCGTATTCCTCCAACGACGCTTGTTTTACCGCACACCTTTCAAATCACAACATTATCACGGTAACATTATAAAATAGAAATGTGTGTCCCCCCCTCTCGCCCGAGCTTTCCAGTGGTCCTACTCCATTACATCCCAGTTAAGATTTCCTGCCGTCTCCCCCCCTCTGGTTCAGCGCGATGGTTTAACCCGAATTCTAAGTAGCAATTCTAGGTCAGGTCTGTGTGCCAGTGACTACGTTACTGTCGGACAGGACGGAGACAACTGTTTCTTCCTCCTCTGTGTCTGACACCGAACAGACGCTGTTGGCTAAACTCAAATGATTAAACTTTTATGTTAATTTAATAAAGAAATGTTTCCTGTTACACGACAAACTTTTCAAAAGTTTTAAAAGCAATTGACTTGTCCGAAATTTCAAAATAGTTTATTCTATTTTGCTAAGTGCGCAAGATTCTGGTTCGGTGATTTAAAAACATAAAACCAGGTGGATTCGTTGATTTTATTTACTTTATAATAACAAAAAAAAACATAAAGCTTAATCCTTGAAGAACTGAAAATTTCCAACAATGTACTTAGAAAATACTGTTGGCTCTGACTAGGAGGCAGCCATGTTGGATTTTGTGTTTGCTGCTAAAAGGAACTAGATATTTGTTTTGTGATACTGGCATTTATATACGTTAAAAATCACACCTTGTCTACTTAAGCACATTAAACAGCAAACATTTTATTTCATCTAAAGGCGATAGTAACTGTACCCTATGGTGAACAGGGTTGAAAAAATTATATCTATAATTCTAGGAGGCTATGTTTTTGTGTGATAAGAGTATTTTTTCTGCCCAATGAGACAATCTCATGACTTACCGCCAGTTACACCTTATAAAAATTTAGTTTTACCAAAAGAATAGGTGGAACAGTAGTTTCTTCCAGAGGTGAATCTCAATATACGACAAAATGTAACAATCAACAAATACTCAGTTATGTGGCACATCGCAGTGTACGAAACGATGAATATTTATTCAGTAATGGTTGGTTCCCACCTCTCTGTGGATGGTTGCAGGTTCAATTCTACCTTGTAAAACGGTCTGTCTGAAAGTGTTTAAAGCTGACCTTAATAAAAAATATAAAGTTATTTAGTGATGTTTATTTTTGTCTTCATAAGCTGCATCATGTTCTGTCATTCTGAAGAGAAAGGTTCTTTATATATAAATTCATACATACATACATACATATATTTGATTTACATGGGCCTGGGCGTGTGTGTGTATATATGTATATATGTGAATATGTCCATACAGTATATAGAATGTACAGTGTGGACATGCTATATATGCCTATATACAGTATGTTTGTGTATGTATACATGTACATCAGTGTGTTGGTGTTTGAATATATGTTGATATATGTATGTATTTGCAGTATGTGAATACACACATACTGTATGTATGTATTCATATGTGTGCGTAATTGTTTTTAGTATGTGTATGTGTGTATGTGTATATGTGTCTGTGTGTCTGTTTATATGCACTTATATAATTTTATGTATGCATATATGTCACTATATATATATATATATATTTACATATGTGTATATATGTACACATATACATGTATGCATATATACATACCAACAGAGATAATAACACGTAGTTAACTCAGTAGTAATATTGCCATAGTGAAATATAATAGCAAAAATACATTTCAGGTTTCACTTAGTCAAACTTTACTCATATCTGTAACAGGTGTATGTCTTTGTATTTTATTGTACCTATCTATCTATAGGTTTTAATTTATACTTTTAAGTCTTTCTGCTTAAATGTCTTTCTTACTTCGTCCGTATTTTAAACTTTCCATAAATCTTTGTCCAACTGACCTTGATACTGAGTTCATGTCTTGTCCATATTCACATGATGTCCATTAAGGTAGACAATCACATCCCTTTTTCTAACCCTACCATTCACAGAAGGAATGATTAATAGAAGAGAAGACGTGGAGATAAAAGATTAGCCCATGTACTTTCCAACCTCTGCAGCTGGCATGATTTGTCTGAAGGCATCCACATGATTTCAAAACTCTAGTATTTCTAAAACTCCTGCTGCTCGAGCAGTAATTGGAGTCTCCGGACACAAGTGAAGTTCAATCAGGGCTAAATATATCACAGGGAATTTCTCCAGTTTATTGTAGCTTCAAACGTCTTTTCCTCGCCTAAGGCCGTCGTTTCACTGTAGTCGAAATAGTCTTCATGAAAGTAATGACATTTAAACATAGGCTGATTTATATGACATTGGACTGCACACACACACACACATAAACATCTGAGAGAGTGACTAGCACAAGCCTCAGAGGATGAGTGAAACATTAAGGGCGTTCAGTGCGAGAGTGGTCCTTCTCAATATTTAATCATGATACATTTCAAATCTAGCCCAAATGTATAATCAGTACAACTGGGGATTGAATGAAGTGGTGTTTAAGTGCACACATAATTAGTTGGACTGATCAGCTGTGTGTCTGTCCACGTGTGTGTGTGTGTAGGGGGGCATGTATGTGTGTGTGTTCTGGCATTTTCAGTGTGATTTTAATGGTGACTTTACCAAAATCTGGAGACATTTCACACTAGTCTGTTTCACACTGGTTTAACTGTAGCTGTAATTAAAGGAGTGAGAGTCACTAGATTTCTTTGGGGCGACATGGTTTCTCTGCTTGCAATCTCCTGAAATACACAAATGATAAACAGATGTAGAACAAAATCAGAATGGCATGTTTAAATATCATCTCCGTAGCACGTTTTTTGCTCTATAAGTGACATGTACAGTATCATTTAAGGTTGCGGCACGTCATAATTTATCACCGTATATCATTAGTTATTTAGAGTCGTACAAATGATGTGATCTGTGAAATTTCAGAATAAAAGGTTGTTTGCAACTTTTACTTAAGGAACAAACGACAAACGTGGAAACGGCATGCACGAACGTGAAGAAATTGCAAAAAATATAACATCTCCTTCCTTCTTTTTTTTTTTTCTTTCTTTTCTCGCTGCCATACATTTCCTGTTCTATCAGTTTCGTATGGCTGCGCAGCCCCAGCTTTCTACAGTCGAGGCCTTTTACGGCAGCGAGCTCTGCAAGGATGACGCACCGTGCACAGGACACACAAAAACGTAGGATGAGAGCTGCATATTTGTGACTTTTGACAAGCAGGCCATGGCTAAGTTGGACATGTTTGCGCATGCAAGCAGAGATCTGTGACAACCACAAAGTCTCTCTCTCTACCTCTCTCTCTCTCACACACACAAGCACACTCCCTCACCCTCTCTCCCTCCCTCTCTCCCCAGATCTGTGTGTATGTAAGTGTGTGGGTGTGTGCATGTGTGTATGATAAACCCCACTGGTGGAGTAACAGTAGACTGGCAGTATTCCCAGACTGGGTTGCATTAGACATGCACACTCGCAGAGCTCTTCAGGTCGATGTTCTGGCTCTCCAGTGCTGCAACTCTCTGGCATGACTAACCCCAGAATACTTTGCAAATGGGAAAACAAAATCCAGATTCTTCTCAGTGTACCAGTGAACACACAGACACACAGGCCCCTTTATTGTACCCTGTATGTGTTGTATGTGCACGTTTGCTCATTTGCTTCCTGCTTCCCTGTGTAGCTGTGAGAGTATCATCTGTACACAGTGTGTGTGTGTTTGTGTGTGTGTGTTTAAGCAGGACACCGTCTTTGCTTGTTCAGTTATCATATTACCATTTGCATTATTTAAAGCTTCGATAAACAGCCACCAGCTGAAGGGAAACGTGCTGCAGATGGAGAGATGAGGGGTGAGGTTTGACACGTTTCGGATTTTAACGGGAACGTTCACTTCTATAAGAACACGCGACTTATCGACTGAAAGTTGTAAAAAAGATATTTACAAGGTGCATTCCTTTTTCTCCCCTGCAGATGGTGCTACTTAAAACATTTCTATATTCTTATAGACAAATGAAAAAGTGGATAGCAGTGGTGGCCTAGTGGTTAAGGAAGCAGACTTGGGTCTACATTGCTTTAGATTCGGATTCACACAGGAAGGCTCACAGCATGGTACAGTGTGATTTGTGTGGCGATTGTGGAGACCTGATGATGTTATATATAACGCCCGTATGGGCTGCTTTAGAATTATTGATTAATAGTATCCAAAGTTCTAAAGTTTTCGAGTGCTTTCAGACATTAAAGAAGTACTTTTTTTTGCAAAACAAGTGTCATTACGACTGAGAACAGATGTTTTGAGACAGATTTTCAACAGTGGCTCCAAATTTTTACAGATACATTCCTCACTCCTTATAACTGTTTTCAAATATACAAGAAATATGGAAAATGTCTATGACGTAAAATGGAATTTGTTCGCCATCCCAAAATTGGGTCTTATAATTGCATTTGTATTCCTGATCACCATGGTCAATCCTAACGTCCAGTTTGTCTGTGTGTCCATGACACCATTGGTTGGGCTGTAACCCCCAGATGGACCTCAAGAGACTTTTATGGTCCATGTCATTACTACAATAAAACAATAAAATATCTTTCTTTATGCTGAATAATAGTCAATTATTATCATATCAACTTGTGTTGCAAAACACAGCGTTACAGCAGAAATAACATCCTCATCTTCTGCACCTTCTCTTTGGCACCATCTACACCTCTCCATCACCTTCGACCAGGCCGTCCTACCTTCAGCCTTGTACAGTATAACCTCTATAGTTTCCCATCTGTTTTTTTCATCCACCCTCTTATATTTTTCCGACTTCAACTTCTAAATGTTTTTAACTCTCCTCCTCTGGTGATGGAGTCAGAAACTGCTCTTCCTATGGTTTAACAGGTATTTTTAGTGACGCTGAAAAGACCACCAAGACTGTTTGGGTTTTCATAACAAAAAGACAGTGAGCTCATTCACACAGCAGTGAGGTCACTTACCAGAGTGTGGCAGCCTGACCAATTATCAGTCAGCCTATTATCATGGCATGCAGTGTTGCTATGAGTTACAGCAGCGACGTGCAGTTTCTTGCAGATCGCTAAAGATGGCTGATGCACAGAGACGATGTGACTGGTGTGTTGTTTTTAGGTTTCACTTTGTGCTTTAACGCTGATTTTCACAGAATATTTCTATGCATATACATCTGTTTTTTTCCAGCTACTTAACCCTTTGTCTTTATTTGCGTTATCACACAATTGTTGCCTCCTTCAGTGATGTTTTCCAACCCCATAGCAGGTGAGAATAAACAAGTCAGAGGATTGAAAGACTGTAAATGAACATATCATGACTGAGTGGAGTCAGAGAGCTAAGCTGTTGCCCACCCACCTGCATCTCACCATTTCACTTACTGGACAGTTAATGACTAATCAGAGGCAGGAGCCATTACATTGCCTCCTTACCAGAGGAATTTATGATTTCAAGAGTCAGTGCTGTTGTTGTATGTTCAAGGTCTGGTCTATGGACCAGTCACAGCACCTGGCAATACAATGTAAGGCCTCTTATACTGTTTTAAACTCAAATTTACTGTGGGACAAAAAACCTTTCCCTTCTCTAGTATTCATTCATTTATTCATTCATTATTCTTATTCGGTCTCCACTACTGACACCCAAATCACACTACTGTGATCCGCAGCTGGTGGACTCAAATCTGAAGCCTTATGGATAAGGCAGATATAGTATGTCTTTTTCTTCTTATATTCAATTTTTTCACAAGAAGACATTTTTTGTTAGTTTTTACGGACATTACATATGAAAGAACAAAATCTTTATATGATCTTGCAGGCTAAATATAATTACACCAATTAAGGACCAGATTTAGGCCCCGGGCCAGAGCTTGACATGTAGGTTTTTGAGCCTTGAAATAGTGCGACCAACATATCCATCTGTGATGTATTTACTTCACGAATATGTATCACATAAAATTCACTCATTCGTCTTCATTCAATTATCTGTCACCTGCTCTCAGGGGCAGCAGTCTCCACGATTGCCACCCAAATCACACTGCTCCATACTGTGAGCCTTCCTGTGGGTGGTGGGCCCACTGCATGTTATGTGGGTGGGGACGATGCTATGCTCAGACCTAAGTCTGCTTCTGGTACTGCTTTGCCGCCATGTCCGCTACTGATCACATATTACATGTATTTATTATTTCTGATTAATGACAAGGGTGAAGAGTCAGTCAAACTTGAAGAATTCAGCTTCAGCTGGGTAAAAAGTCAACTCTCCCTTCATTCACAGTCCATTCCATCGTCAACATCTACTTTGAAAACCACACAATATCTCCCCGACCTCAAACTAAGTGCTTTTAGTTCCTCAACCAAACCACAGACTGGACTCAGGATGTAAGACCTGATCTCTGGCCTTAGAGTCCTGGGCTTGTTTTACTCACTGGGTTGACCACAAGTGCCTCTCTTTTACACACAGGCACTTGGTAGACAATTTGTGTGATATATAGATACCCCACAGACACTGAAAGCTCAGCTACTGCCGGTTTATGTCCCAGGTAAATAGGGGTGCACTGTCTTTAGAAGGTC
Organism: Paraplagusia blochii; assembly: GCA_016785265.1. Classification (NCBI taxonomy): domain Eukaryota; kingdom Metazoa; phylum Chordata; class Actinopteri; order Pleuronectiformes; family Cynoglossidae; genus Paraplagusia; species Paraplagusia blochii. The sequence continues at coordinate 91,670 of JAFBJS010001272.1, forward strand.
AGGAAAGGGATTCTTCTTATTTTTGTATAGTAACATTATTATTTTTGAAGGGCAAAGTGCAAGGACAAATTTGGTTGCATTCCATTTTTTGGAAGGCACCACTCAAGTGTCTTGCCCAGTGATTACATTGGGAGAAGAATGCTAGCGATGGAGCTACCAGGTAGAGGAAGGCCAAAGAGGGGATTTATGGATGCGGTGAGGGAGGACATGGAAGTAGTTGGAGTTAGAGTTGAGGATACAGGAGGACAGGGTGAGAGGGACATTGTTGACTCGCTGTGGCAACGCCTGAGAAAAGGGATGAAAGAAGAAGAAGAATTCAAGTGTCTTGCCAAAAAGTCAAAGAGTTCATGCATAAAACGGCATCATGTGCAATCGAGGAAAACCCGAGTCTCATCAGTAAGACCATAAACATGACAAGAAAGAGTTGTAAATCACGGAGTGAGTGAAGACTCATTTCATTTTCCCAAAGAATCCATTCATAAGGCATCCTTTCAGCCAGCAGCAGAAATCCGTACCTCTGGTCGGCTCCACTTTGATTAAATGTGCAATTTTTTGAAGGGTGAGAGCAGGAGCCAAAAAGGGTGAGGGTTTAATGGTTTAATCTATAAAATGCATTTTAGTTTATCATCTTATAATCACTTTCCTAAACGGAGCCTCTATAAATTTGTGACTTAATCAAGATTGCTCCTAATTGCGGGAAAGTGAGTGTACTTCATCACTGCTCCAGCAGAGCCGAGGTCTCCTGAGGGAATGGTGGACATGGATGACAATAGTGGTGAAAGTGTGCTTTCAATTGGTGTGTCTCACTGTGTGCATTCACCCACTATCTGTGTGTGTGTGTGTGAGAGAGAGAGTGTGTGTGTGTGTGTGTGAATGCTTACCAGGAGGAAACGATAGATGCAGACATTCCACAACCCATATTCACCCTCACTCTATCTTGTTGCCATGGGAACCAAAGCAGACGGGAGACAGGTTCATATCGGCCTCCCTCAGGTCTCACAGTCACAGTCCTAGTCTCTCTCTCTCTCTCGCTCTCTTTCTGTGTGTGCTGTCAGAGCTGGCTGCTCCTGTGTGGGCCACTGATACTCGCTGATTAAAGGAAGTTATAATTTGATTTTCTCAGCAGGCGCCGTTTAATAGAACAGTTTAACTAAAGCTGTGCCATCCCCAGGGCTTATAGAAGGAGGAGAGGGAAGGACAGAAACTGGGAGATATATGAAGAGAGAGAGGGGGAGAGAGAGAGAGGGAGAGAGTCATGATAATCCCAAACACTGAGCCGTCACCCCGGCACAAAACTCTCCCACTCACTCTGCCATTCTAATTCTGTTTGCCTCCTTTTATCGTTTCCTTCACTCTCTTCCCTCCATCCTCCTGCTCTTCCTCCAGTTATTAATCTGTGCTCTCCCTCTCCTCCTCCTCCTTCCCCGATTACTTCCTCCCTCTATTTTAGAGAGGCAAACATGGGAGGGCTGTCTCCTCGACGTACACGCCGGCTGTATTACTGGCCCATTGTGATAATAGTGTTTAATTATCCTCTCAGCTCAAAATCAGCCCCATCATTCTGCCTCTCCTACCCTGCTTCCCACTGCCTCCTCCTTCTCCTCCTTCCACCCGTCTGTGGTGTGTCTAATACTCCCCCCTACCATCCCTCTCCCCCATCATGCATCCCTCTCTTCTCCTCCTCCTCTATCCTGCTGCCGCCGACACTCCCCCGCCCTGTTCTCCAGCTATTTCAGACCCATTTAGCGGGATAAGCATCTTGAGACAGACAGAGGGGTTTTTTGCTCTCTTTCAGAGGGAAGGAGGAGAGGATATGGAGACTGGCATCCTGATGCCCGACTCAGAATACCAAACAGGGGCCCGGGCATCTTAATATGCAGTGTGGGACAGAGGCTGAGATCAAAGACAGGCACAGACAGACAGACAGAGACCGAGAGAGAGAGGGAGAGAGAGATGGGTTGTGGGAGGGAGCACCGAGGCAGGGGGTAACAGAGACAGAGAGGGGCAGGGACGAGGGGAGACATGGAGTGAATGAGTGAATGGATAAGTGAGTGAGTGAGTGAGTCCTCGCACTCCTCCTCATCTGAGCATCCTTTCCTCCACACCATCATCGTCACTCCTATCACTCCTGTTCTGCTCCGCTCTCCTGCGCCACTCCTCTGACCCCGAGGAGGGGAGAAAAAAAACAACCTTAATTACCAGAGTGTGCAAATCTGCACGCCTGCCGAGAGTTGATGTGTTAAGAAATTAAGATGCATCCTGTGTTTGTGTGTCTGTGTGTGTTTTTCTCTGTACTCCGGCACCTCTGCCTCTGTCACCTCTCAGGCAACGTCTGTCTCCTCAGTCAATTAAGATCGTGAGTAGCTGCTCCCGGAGCAGTGTCGACAGGCCTAAATGAAAAGGCACTGGATGTGAAATATGAATCATTAGAATACTGCGTGGACGGGCTGGATGTGAGGGGGGGGGGGCACAGGAGTAGAGCTGTCTCTTATACACATCTAGATGTGTAAGGAAGGAGAGGAGCCTCTGCCGGGGAGATAAGGAGAAAACGGAATGGAAGAAGAGGGGGAGAGGAAAAATGAGAGAGCAGATAATAAAAGATTAACGTCACGCCTCTGAGAGTAGTGGAATTTCAAAACGCTTTAGATCAAATTATTTATCCTTGTCTGTGAAGGCAGACCCTGAGAGGGTAAGTAGAACAGAGGGGGGGGGGATAAGGGTGGGAAGAAAGAGAAGAGAGAAGAATAAAAGGATGCTTGGAAGACCTCTCTCTATGATGATGGTGCTGACAGACAAACAAATGCACTGCGTTTGTTTGTGTGTTGTTTGTAGACAGGAGAGAGGGAGAGACAGACGCAGGCAGATGTCTGCATTCACTCTGTGGGAGGCTCAAGGCTGTGCACGGAGGATGGAGAAAAAAAAAACAGAAAATGAAAGAAGACAGAGAGAGAGAGAGAGAGAGAGAGAGACGGTGGGATGAAATGAAAACCTGTTCAGCTTTGATTCTTTAATAACTCGCGGCGCAAGGTGAAGAGAGCGGAAAAAACCCGCACACCTACGCAGGACAGTGTCACGCTAAAACCACGCACGTCTCAATGGAGTTCAGTGGGACACACATTTTAGAACTGACACCAAGTAACCTCTGCTTGACTTCCCCCCTTCTCCAGGTTTTATTCCCTCCTCATTTGTCTGCTCTTAACTCCACTATTTTCTGCTATTATCCTCTCCATTTTGTTATCCTCTTCAAATTTCCTGAAACGAAAACCATTTCAGCACAGCATACCAGCAGACCATGGAGCTGAGACACACACTGACTGAACACTGGCACATGCACACTAACACACACACACACACACAGACGCAAAGTCCTTCCTCATTAGCCCTGATTCCCCCTGAGTGACATCTTTAACAAAAGGATGCAGCCTCTGCCGCCATGGCAACTGCCTCCTCCATCTCTATGCGGTGCCTCAGTGTGTTTACACGAACAGATTGCACTTACTCTCCCGTTCTCTATTTCTCTCTCACACTCAATGATTTTCCTGTCCCTTTTCTTGTGTCTTTTTGTCTTATGTCTTTTCCTCCATCTTTAACCGCCCTTTTCTCTGCGCTCTCTCTGGCTCCTGTTTTTTTTCCTTTGTGGGGTCATGCTCTTTTTCCTCAAATTTCTTTTTCTGTTTGACCTACGTTTTCAGAAACACACACGCATTTATTTCACTCACTCACTCCGTTTCCTTCTGATGGACCTGTCCTTCAGTTTCTAGGACTTCACTCGCTTCTACCTCTTTATTTAATCTTCTTTTTCATCATACCATTTTCTCTTCTTCTCATTTTGTTCTCAGTGTCTGTCTATCTATTTGCCTTTATCCCTCTCTACTCTGCTGAATGTTCTTTTTTAGTATTTCACTCTCGTCTATTTTTCCCTTTCCGTCTTCATCAGCTCCTTGTGTCTTCTCCTTTCTCATTCTCTCCTTTTCAGCATTTCAATCACTACTTCTCTCAGTTTTTCCCCTCTGGGGTTTTAACCTCTTCTCATCTCTCTTTCATTTCTCTTTCTCTATCTTCCTTTTTTTTCGATTTTCTCCTCCGGATTTGGATCCTTATCTCATCCTTATCTTCTCTCCTCTCTTTCTACAAATTACCTACAGCTAAGCTTTGAATACAGTTATTTTTTTAACTTCCCTTCTAAATGTTTGTCCCTTTTTTTGTCCATTATCACTTTACATTTGTCCCTATCTTTTTGTCAAAAACTGTGACCTACTGAATTTGCAGACCACACAGATTGTAAGGTGCTTCTCCTTTCACCCTTTTGAGGTGTTTCCACAGCAAATCAACATTTTCCATTTTTCTCCCCCTGTCCTCTGTATCTTCTACTCTGACTCTAACTTCCTCCATGTCCTCCCTCGCTGCATCCATCAATCTCCTCTTTGTCTCCTACCTGGTAGCTCCATCTCTAGGATCATTCTACTACCAATGTATCCACTGTCCCTCCTCTGAACATGTCCAAACCATCTCAATCTGGCTTTCTCCAAACCTTCTTGTCTGTGTTGTCCCTCTAATCACCTCATTCCTGATCCTGTCCATCCTTGTCTCTCCTAAGGAATGACGCGAAATAGTCAGATAAGTTTGACTTTATTTAACTCATACGGTCACCTGTTTTCTATCCATCTATGAAATTTCAGGTCATGGGGCGGTGATGTGACACTGTACCATATCAGCCCCTCATGAACCTTCTTGCAGGTGGTGAGCCCACCAGGAGGAATCAACCCTCCTGGGACTCGATCCTGCCCAAAAGGTGAACTCTGGAGTTCCACACCAGTGACATAGACATTGACTCTAGACCAAAACACAATTAACCTGTTCCCCAAGTTTTCAATATAGTTTTTATTCGAATCTCCGTCAATCCACTTCCACTTTCTGTCTTCTTATCGTTCTGTCTTCCTTGCTCTTTCCTTGGTTCTCACCTCTCAGATGTTCTTCTCAAGATCCTTGGCCTTCACTCATCTGCTGTTTTCTTCTACCATTGTTACAGTCACCAGGTTCTTCAGCATCAAGCTGTTAAGAACATAGTTGAGTGTCTATCACAGAATTACTGGTGTAATCATGAGTCTGTGTGTGGGTGTGTACAGGAGACTGATATCTAGGCCATGGGAGTCCATAGCAGCCAGTGTGTCTGGTGTCACAGCAAATCAACTGTCAGCTGTACACCACCTGCCCGCCCACACACACATACACACATTAACACACACACACACACACACATAGTCTGAGGACACAGAGACTAAGAATAGAACACCCTCAGCGTGGCCGCTTCTCTCTCTCTCTCTCTCTCCCTCCGCCTCTTCATCCCTCTCCCCTGCTCTCCTCCTGCCACCGTCAGCGTCGTTTTGCTCGTGGCCTCCAACACGATAGAAATCTTTTCCTGTCTTCCAACCTCAGAGTCCCCAGAGCTGGGCCCAGCCCTTGTCTCCCACAGTGAAATGAGTCACCTGCACTCCACCGCCTTCCTCCACCTATGTAGCCGCTCAGGTCTGTCGAATCAAAAAAGCAAAAAAAAAAAAAAAAAAGCAAAAGCAGAGCAGAGCAGACAGACGTCATCGACAACCCTCCAGCATGTTTGTCTAGCTT
>JAFBJS010001272.1:103014-212148 GCA_016785265.1 Paraplagusia blochii
CCGTTGTGCTGTTCTCATACATATCCTGCACCAGTCTAACATACTTCTCTGCCACTCCTGACTTCCTCATACAAAACCTCCATTCCTCCCTTGGAACCCTTTCATAGGCCTTTTCTAAATCTACAAAAACACAATGCAAAATCACAACCCATTCTATTATATAAAAACAGACTACACACTGAACTATTAAAACGAAGGCAAAAAAAAAAAAAATCACCTAGCGGGAAATTTTAATTCCCCATCGTTTCATTTTTAGGCTTTTGGTGGAATGAAACAGTTCCTTAGTGGAGTATTGGGGTGTCTTTGACAGGTGTGGAACCATTTTACATTTCGTCCTTTGAGAAGCAATGATTACCCATCGGTCTTTTCCGTCACCTTGTGGTAAGTTTGAGGACTGCCTCTATCGGTTTCCACTAAGAGACGTCGACAACGGCAATGATTTTAAGAATAAAAACGCCGTCCTGTACAGTCGAATGCAAAACACATTAACGGTCGCCACATGCTCGTTGCAGTTTAATCTACCAAGAGCAGTAGTTGGCATTGTCATAACGTCAACACGGTGCAAAATATGATGCGCAACGGTTCTTATAATGATATTAACAGAGGTAAACAGTCACGTGATCAGATATGAAAATAAATATATATATAATTTAATCTTAAAATCATCATACAATTGACTGTTTTCACATTCAACAGTGGACGATAAAGACTAAGGAAAGATTAACCCGTTATTGTGATCTACACCACTAAACATTATAACCCATCACCAAAGTAAACACTGGGCAGCTTTGAGCGCCCCATGACCAGTGTGTTGGTATGGAGCCATGCTCATTGCACCTCAATGGTAACTTGGCAATTGTTGGACTTGAACCTCAAACCCCTGAAACCCAAGTCTGCATCCTCAACCACTAATCCACCCCTTAACCAATCAAATTAATTACATAGCAACAACAAAAAGCAAGCATGAAATTGAACAAGGGTAGCAGTGGTGGACTTGGATCTGTATGTTTGGAGCTTTGGAGCAATCAAATCCACTTCAGCATTCACTGACCTCTTTTTTGTGGCTGTTGTTCCCAAACTCTTCCATTTTGTTACGATAGACTTGACAATTGACTGTGGGATATTTAGGAGCGAAGAAATATCACGACTGGATTTGTTGCACAGGTTTTGTTGACACACGACTAGATTTGTTGACAGTTCCAGGCAGGAATTCACTGAGCTCTTGAGAGCGGCACATTCTTTCACAAATGTAAACAGTCTGCATGTCTGAGTGCTTGATGTTATACACCTGTGGCCAAGTGATTCAGACACCTGATTCTGATCATTTAAATGGGCCAGGGAATCTTCTTTTACTTTCGGTTTGTCTCTTTTTTCAGGGGTTGTCCTCAACTCTAACTCCAGTTACCTCCACGTCCTCCCTAACACCAATCTCGTCTTTGTCTCCTGCCTGGTAGCTCCATCTCTAGGATCATTCTTCTACCAATATAACCACTGTCCCTCCTCTGAACATGTCCAAACCATCTCAATCTGTCTCCTCTAGCTTTTTCTCCAAACCTTCCTGTCCGTGCTGTCCCTCTAATCACCTCATTCCTGATTCTGTCCATCCTTGTCTCTCTTTAGTAGAATCTCAGCATCTTCAACTCCTCCACCTCCAGCTCGGCCTCCTGTCTTCTACCTATTCCTAGTGTCTCCTATCCATAAATAATGGTTGGTCTCACCACTGTCCTGTAAACCTTAGCTGACACTATCACATAAATGGGTGAATGAATACTTTTGTTAATATAGAGTAACTTCCAGTGGAATCACCACCCACAGGACGGCTCTGAGACCTGGTGACGTATAAGCAAAAGGAAGATGAATGAATGAATGAATGAAATTAAACAAGTCAGTGAAAACCTTTGAGTCCATTAGTGGATCTGGAGATAAATGTGTCTTCAAGTCTGGTTGTGATTCTACAGAGGAGACGCTGCAGGAAGGATATCAGTCAGTTTGAATAATTGATGCACACCAAGTACATAAAAGGCAAAAATTTTAATTCAGTCTTTTAACAGATAGCAAGAGACAGCTCATTTAATTTTAAAATCAACTTTTGGAGAAACGTTTTCTTTATGTGCACACATCGCATTTACTCAGTAGGAGGGTGATCTAGCGTGGAGTCTCGGATGGACGTGGAGCTAACGGTCAGTAAAAACAGGTCATGGCAAATTGATAGGAATGACCCTGTTAGAATTTCACATTAAAAACAAGACAGAACTTCCCTTATTAAAATGCTTGGATTTAGGTCAAACGGACGACAACATGGAACTCCATTAGAAACACATGCAGTGATGTTACCATGCCAGCACCGCGTCGAGTTCCTGACACGTGGACTGTGCGATACCACTCAGGAGAAGGGATGAGTCAAATTGTTAAAAGTTTTGCACATACGAACGAGAGAGGAAAAAAAAAAAAACAGCCACAGGACAGTCTCGCTTCCACGATTCCCGCCATCTTCAAGTATTCCCTCAAACCTCTGCACGACACTTCAAGTATTCCTGCTTCCCATCGCCTTCAGTTTAATCACAACTTCTTAGGTTTGACAACGTAAGCTATAAGTGCACTCAAAATTCATCTATACATAGAAAAATAATAACAATAGGTAGCAGTAATAATAGTTATAACAATTAACTTTACATTTCATTTTATACACAACGGTGACATTGTATATCTATAATAACGTGGCATCGCGTTCCCCGGCCCCTGAGTGTAAATGTTCAAGTTTAACTTTCATAATCTATTTAACTGCAGACAGGAACAGTCACCTCGGTTGACTTTTCTTGATTTGATTTTAAATAACGTGAGCTGATCAGTGACCGTGATTAGAATCAGAGTAATGATGCCTTTTTCTGTCCCCACACAGAATTGTGCTTGTTTGTGACAAAAGCTTTTATATATACAAACTGCTGACCCATCATGTGCCTCTGGTTCCACATCAGTGCACTGGTGTCCCACACTGATGGCCGTCATCCTGGAGAACACACAATACACATTTGTTTTCATGATTTCTCTTTAATTTATTACTTCTTTTTCTATGACTCATATAATTTGGATTAGTTGCGATCGTGAAGATCTCCCGCTCGTCTTCCATTTCCACCATAACAAAGAATATGTTGTGCAGTTTGTAAACTGCATTAGAAAATAAAAACATTTTTCTTAACAACTCACGTATATCATACACTCACAATCTTTTACTTAGCCTAAGAGTTACTTTGCTGTATTTTTGTGCAGTACAGTTTTTTAAATACATTTTCTATAAATCTAAAACTTATTGATTTAGGGAAGATAATTTCTCAAGATCTGGTCTGCAAAAAAACGTCACCTACCACAGTTCAACTACCTGAGCAGACCCCGCATCCACTTCAGGAACCAGCAATGATGCAACTTCGGCATTTGTACAACTTGGGGTCATGATTGCGGATGTGATTCCTTACATTCCTTAGTCGAAAGAACGTCTTACTGCAGAGCTGGGGGGGACAGGAAAAATGAGGAGCTCAAAATCATGCAGATCCTGAAGTCATTATTTTGACGCCCGCAAGGTAATCTGTAGATTAATCAGCTTTTCTTACCGGGCAGGGCCAGTGCTTGCCGTCCACGTGCCTGAGACGATGCATGATTAGAGCATCACAGTCCTTGTACACGGCCGGACACTGCAGACAGGCGTGAGCTGCCTTTGGGGCGGTGGGCGCTTGACTGCGAGGACCCCGGAGCTGTTTTAGCCGAGCTCGTCGCACGGCATCAAGCATGACACAGTTCCTGCTGCTAACAGCCAGAACTTTATCTTTTCGCTAGAAAAAAAACATGAAAGGATAAGTAAGACCAACCAGATTCAGATACGTTAAACTGAAAAAAAAAAAAGATCACACAAGAGAAACATTTTCAATTTTTTTTTAGTAGCTAGTAGTTTGTGGGTGTTGTTCATCTGCAGTGATGCTGCCCTCTCCTTGCATCATCTCATGTAGCTTTTCTTACAACAAGTTTATGATTATTTTAGAAATGGTTCTTAAAATGCTTCTAAAATAAAAACACAGAATAACCTGATATTGTATCAATTCCTAAATATATTTTATCTTTTGTGATAAGAAGGGGAGACCAACTTTTCCATGACATACATTACCTTTGGTATGACCTTTGTGACCTGTGCAGCAGCAGACTCGGCCAGCGGGTTGTTCCGTGGACGTCCTCTTGGTCTCTGGTACCTGTTATGGCTCACTGTCCTCTCCTTCTTCTCCTTCTTCACCACAGGCAGTGGGGGTGGCCCTCTGTTCCTCAGCGCCCTCTGAGAAGGTTCTTCAGATCCAAATCTCCTACCGACTTGTGACACTGAGCGCGTTAAGCAGATATCCACACTCTCCTCTTCCTTCTTTATGGCAGCCATGGGGCCCCCTGCTGACCGACAGAAACTGAACAGAAAGCCAGAGTCCAGTAACTTGATGGGAGGCTTGCTCTGGCGTTTGCCCAGGTCTGGTGAAGGGGGATCGGGAAATGGTCCGCCAACTGGCACTGGGTCTGCTGGCTCCTCCTTAATGACTTTGTACAGTGGATGGCTGTAAATGGAAGGTGGAGATCCGTGCTCTGACAACTGGAACCCACTTGATTCACTATCATCTTTAAACCCTAGCCGTGGTCCCTCCTCTCTGGGTTTGCACTTGGTTTCCTCGGTCTGCTTTGCAGAGCCTTGTTTAAGCTTTGGTTTTGTTGCTGGCCGGCCGCTATTATAGCGCAGACTTTTGACTGCTGTGTCTTTGCCCTTTTTCCTGGCTTGTACTTTATATGAAGATTGAGACCTGCAGGAGGTGTTTCCACAAGAACTGCCTGATGAAAAACCTGAGATATTGTGTTCAACTGGTTCCGATTTGATCCTGACAGTGTTTCTTACGGGAGGTTTGTTGGTAGTACGCCGCCGAGGCTGATGGGAGGACGGAAGGGAACGGTCTTCCATCCTTACCGATCTTCTGAGTTGTCTTGCTCCAAAAGGAGACCTGGCTCCTGGCTGGAAAAGGTCCGGTAACACACCTTTGCTTCTCATGCTCCTGTCTGTCGGAGGAACACGTAAGGCAGCCTTAGGCCTCTTGACTGTAATCTTCTCTGTACCAACCTTGACCACAGGTTTTACCCTTCCTGGTGTGTTGAGCAGTCGAGTATTGGCTGGGATACAAAGCGGTAGTGACAGTGTCATATCTCCATAGGGCAGAGGCGGGGCATTGCTTTGTGGTTTTCTTCGTTTTGTCAGTGAATAGTTGTTCACCTTTAGCTTCCTCAGTCTTTTCTTTTGTCTCCAGCCAATGAGATCTTCAGGTCTTGGTAGGAGCGCAGTCCTCTGAAGACCCAGGACGTTCATTAACTTATACTTCTCCTGCGCTCTTGCATAATCTTCTTCATCTTCTCCAACATCTTCAACTTCCTGCTTTATTCTCACGGGGCTGCATGTTGTGCTCTGCCTGGATCTGGACGAGGAGCATGCATGCAAAGCAACAGGGCGCCCTTTTTTGTTTGGTGGCTTGTTCTCCGACATAGGCAGCAGTCTCTGGACCTCCTTGGCAGCCCCTGGCGAGGAGCGCAGTAGACGCGTGTTTGCTGAAGGTATGGGTGAGTATTTCTGCGGCTGGAGGTTGGCCACAGAGTGTCGAGGTGTCACAGGTTTTTTTGTGGACGGGGATTTAAAGTCCATGAGCCGTATCCTGTGTGATGGACTCATCGGGAGGCCGTTATGACTTTGGACTTTTCTGCGCAGGTTACGCCTTGGACTCTCGTCCAGAGATTCCCCTGATACATCGAGTACCAGACTGAATCCGTCTTCAATGACATCGTCACCTGAAACTCGCTTCTTTTTGCCTTCCTTCTGCCGATGTAGATGATCACGACAGGCCAAGTTGAAGCCTTTCTCTGTGTGTCCCTCCTTCATGAGGGCAGAGCAGGCCTCTACCGCAGGCCACATGCCCAGGTGACGAGCCATCGTGATGACTTCGGGCAGGTCCTCCCAGGGAACACACAGAGTGGAGGAGTAGGAGAAATCCAGCAGTGACAGAAGACTGTCTTCACTGAAACCTGAGAGTGAAGAATAGATCTCAATGACTTGGATAATCAACAAGACATATAAATAATAAATAAATTAAGTGTTTCGGACAAACACTTTTAGACTTGCTGGCCACAATTGTTCTTAAAATAGCACAGAGAGGCCGGGACTAAGTCAATTGACATGCATAAGATGGCATCTTCTCAATGTCATCTATGGGGAAAACGTATACATTGTAGGGAAAAAGCAGAAGCATATTCACAATCGGCGCCCCAACTGATCATACAATTTTCACTAGTTTGTTGGGCTGGATTTCAACACTAAAACGGGCCACATCTGGCCCTGGGGCCTTAGTTTGCCCATACCTCATTGAGGACACAATAATATTGTCAAGGACAATGAAAAAACTAGCCTATACACAGCTTAGTGTTTCAATCAAATTAGTCCTTAACTGTTCATCCTTACCAGTGAGATCTACATCAGCTTCCCTACTGGAGTCCATCTCCATGAAGATTTCCTGGAAGTGGTCACTGACGGCTGCCAGAACAGCTTTGTGGGCTGAGAACGATCGGCCGTTCGTTCGCACGGTGATGTCACAGAACAGCCCCGCCTCTCGCTGGTTCCTCAACTTGTCTAGAATGTCCATGCTGTGTGAAGCCATTGTCTTTGAGACACATCCTCTGCCACTTGACTCCTGGTGGGGATCAAAGAGGAGGAATAACGTGCGACACAAAACACTTGGAGAACACAAATGGTAGAGCGAGACCAAGTAAGAAGTAAGGTTGGAAAGCGCAAAATATACACGCAAAAGTTGTAATTCAGCCCTCAATACCTTATTTTTCTTGGCCCTGTGGCTCTGACACCGTTGACAGCTCAGGACAAAATTTCTGATCTGGAAGTACATCCCTGTGGGGGAGAGAGAAGTAACCATTTACTGTCGGTTTGGAAAAGGGAAACGTGACAAAACGCAGACAGTTACCATTCAGTATGGCTGCGCTTTTTCACAAATACTTTGCAACATGTATCTTTTTATACAAAAGTAATAACATTAGTGGAGGAAGAACACGGGGTGAGAAAACCATGTGATTGTGTCAACAAAGAGTAATGCTGGAGCCTTACACTTGGTTTAGCTCAATTACCAATCGTCCACTTCACAAAAAATATTGAGATGTGAGACAGTAAGCAACCTGTCTGCAGTTGCAGTTTATCAGGTTCGTCCAGACTTGTCGATGAAGTCAGGCCACATTTTTACCAGGACAGTGGTCTGCGACCTGTGGCTACGGAGCCAGGGATCAATTGACTTTTTAAAAACAATCATTAATGGTTGAATACAGTTGTACTATAATGTGTTTTTAATATGGCGAAATCAGTTGTCAAGATCTATTATGTCTACAACACTGAGCGCTAGTGTATCGTAATATATTATTTATTATTTTATTTCATGCTTCCTACAATGTATTACCACCTTCAATTAAACCAGGGGTGTCCAATAGGTAGATCGGGATCTACCAGTAGATCTCCAAAGGAGTGCTGGTAGATCCTGAGCAATAACATAAAAAAATAATAAGAAAAAATAGAGATAAAACTTTATTTTAAGATGATAATCACTGGGCTAGAGTGAAAATAATCAAGGTATTGAGTCAGACAGTATAAAATATATAACAATGTAGAAAGTAAGATATCCAGTTTATATAAGTAAATATAAATATAGTAAAATGTATGTATGTATATAGTATGTAAGTATGTAAATATATTTAGAGTTTTCAATCTAGGTAGATCAGTTCAGCCCGGTCATTTGAAAAGTAGCTCACAAGACAAAAAAGTGTTGACACCTCTGAATATAATTGTTGATGTCTTCTCTGCGAAAATATAATTTACTGCTAAGACAATACAAGTAATTTTATTATTTGCTATATGTTTTCTTTAATTCACGCAAATCTTAAAAGATGCCAGTCTATGTTGCATATTGTTCTGATTTTGATAATGTTATAGGCTGCAAAGTAGTGGTTGTTTTGTAACAACATGTTTGTGGAATAAATTTGTCAAATGCACCTAAGATTCCTAGCTTTTACAGACAGTGTTGCCGATGAAATACTACATCATTAAAGCTGACAGATAATAAAACATGGAGTAAATCAGTTTCTTCTTCTTCTACTAGTGAATGATAAGAACAACAGAGCTCTTTTTAAGATAACATTATAAGCCATTTAGTTTTGATCCTTTGGCTGATTTAATCAACAGTGGTTGAGTTGTGGCTTCATTTACACATAAAAGAAAATAATCAACACTGTTAGGGTGAGGACAAAACCGATATATCGGATTTGAAACGGTATAACTTTATTGTCCATACCTTCCCACCAGTAGTTTTCAGCCACATTTTTGTACGTCTCCTCCAGGGAGAGGTGCTGCTGACCAGGTCGACGACAGTGAAAAGTAGAGACAGCCTCGTGTCTCCGATCCTCTTCCAAAACTTCCCGGTAGTTGATGAAGCCCTTCTCCAGCTTCTTTCGGTACAGAAGTCCACCTATCACCTCAAAGTTGGGCGACATGTCTCCACACCCTTTAGAGTCCCCAGCTGTTTCCATGTGACCGGATCGTTCCCTGTCTCCATCCGACAACGATTTGGACGAACACGACGTCAAGGCGTTTACACAGCGGATTTTACGGGTGCAACTGTCGGACATTTTCGCCATTGTTTCGCCCGAAAATCCAACTTCTGGGAAGTGTTAGCTCACGTAGGTGACGGCAATTAGTTGGAACGCGTGCGTCACGGCAGGGAGCTGAACTTTTTTAGCACGATCCCAAGGCAGAGTCCACGTGGATGCGATGACAGCAGATAACAGACCACCCCAATCAGAACCCCACTAGGAGCCTGACTCCGACTTCTATCTTTATGTCAATATTATCCCGGATTTTTTATTTAAATAAGTTAGTTTTCCAGCATCTATGATGATGTAGATCAGCAGCATTTCTCTGAAAGAACCCAACGATTAACGCCTACTGTTCATATCCACTTCTCGGTAATCTTACATCACAAAATAATATATTATTTACCGTGATTTAACTCTCTCCGTGAATCACAACCCAGTGAACAACGACTACTCTACACGGCAGACAGCATCAGCCTCGGTTACTGGAACGTTCACCCGACAGTGTTCAACACAATCAAGCCCCAATAAACGCGCCAACAGCTCAGAGCCAAGTGATGTAAAGTCCCCCGTTTCACCGCCGAGCCTTCCTCACCAGCAGCCCGTCTTCCATCCACACTTCAGGGGCTCGGGAGTGGCCTCCTCCTCCTCCCTTGTCCTCCTCCTTCTAGGTGGCTGCTGGATGGCGACGGGCAGTTTCACCTCTGGCGTTAACTTGAGATTTCTTTTCGAGAACTCGCGTCGGAAGCTACATGATGACGCAGCTCTCGGCTCAGAATCGCCACTCCGACGACCTAAAAGCGAGGTTGCCTCCGCGGTCAGTCCCCATATGTTGTACCAAATCGCCAGTTGGCCCTCGCTAAAAACAACCGAACAGGGTCTTCTTACAAACCCGACATAGTTACACCAGGTCTGGTTACCGTAAAGCCTGCCTGGTAATCGAACAGACCGGATTTCCAAACTCGTAACCTTCTGTTTGTTGCTAATCGGTTGCCTAACCGAGGCAGCTCCTCCCCGCCTTCACACAAAAGCCATTAGTTAATGCTTTAAAGACCTTCGGTTAGACGAGATATGATTGGCTTACGTGGCTATCAATCATCAGGTTGCGAGCGTCATCTCACTGTCATGCTAGGTTGCGAGCTCACTGTAATAATGTTTGCCTTTAGTTGCTGCACACAGTGAAGTTAAATATGATCCACCCAGTGGACTGTCACTGTGTTCACACCAAGCAGGTAAAATAGCGAAAAATAACTAAATTAGACAAAATGTAGACATTATAATACGGGCCATGACAGTTTGGTGCGCTAAAAAACAAAATGTCAATCACAAATATTGCTATTTGGCTTGACAGCTGGACGAGATGACGTTTCACAAGCATAAACCAAGTTATTCCGTTTAAGAAAATACTGCCAATGCCCTCTGAATGTCAGCCACTAATGAAGCAATGTAGTAATACAACAATTAAATAGCTGTAATGTCAAATGACACTTCTCTATGTATTTTAATGTAAAATATCCACAATAGCCCAGTGTTCTCTTATGGAAATACAACAGACAAGTTCTATAATAGAGAACTAAGAATGGGGTATACAATATTTTAGTGAGCCTAAAAGTAAAAAATGCTAATAATGTGCATTTTCTATCAAAATGGTGATGTGGTTCACTAAGACAGGTGTGCCATGCAGTTAACAGGGATGGTATGTGGAAACCGTTGAGTCTGACTAATTTATACTTACTAAAGATGTGACCCATTAACCTCACTATTTCAACAAAATGGCTGAATACAGATACAGAGTTGTATCATTCTGCCCAGAGGAGGAGGTACTTGTTTTTGAAGGAACAGGACAAGAACTCATCTTTATTTGTACCATGTGGGACAATTAATAGATAACCACCCATTCAGTGATCATATTGTTGTTGTGTTATAGCATTTGTCAATCAATCAATCAAATTTATTTATATAGCCCACATTAACAAATCAGATTTGTCACACAGGGCTTTACAGAGTTGGTAACATCCTCAGACCCTCAGCCAGGTAAAAGACAAAACTACTCCCTTTTAACAGGGAAAAGAAAACATTAGAAACCTTAGGGAGAACCACAGAAGAGGGATCCACTCCCTGGCTGACTTTTGTAGGATCACGGATGGATCACGATGGAGCAGAAAAGTTTCAGGAGTGATCAGGAGGGAAGAGTGTCAGCTGAGGTTTACAGGACAGTTGTGAGACCAGCCATGATGGATGGATTAGAGCAGGGGTGTCAAATTCATTTAAGCAGTTTTGTTCCCCTCTTGAGAGGCCAGTTGTAAATGGAAGACTTTTTAGCTGCTATTACTCCATAACATATTCATGATGGGTTCCGCACTTTATTATTTTTTATCCAAATTATAAATATTGGTGATACAATGTATCAGGTGATAGACTCTGCTGTGTGGATTTCATTAAATGCTTTTTAAGCTCCTGTTGGCCGTACCAAATGACCTGTTGGGCTGAATTTGGCCCCCGGGCCTTGAGTTTGACATATGTGGATTAGGGACACTACCAATAGGCAGAAGGCAGGAGAAAGATCTGGAGGTGGACAACTTAAAGATGCTGATGAGATTCTCTTTAGGAGAGGCACGGATGGATAGGATCAGGTATGAGGTGATTAGAGGGACACAGACAGGAAGGTTTGGAGAAAAAGCTAGAGAAGACAGATTGAGATGGTTTGGACATGTTCCGAAGAGGGACAGTGATTATATTGGTAGAAGAATGCTCCAACAGATGGAGCTACCAGGCAGGAGACACAAAGTAGATTGATGGATGCAGTGAAGGAGGACATGGAGGTAGTTGGAGTCAGAGTAGAAGATACAGAGGACAGAGGTCAATGGGAAACGACCCCTTAAAAAAGAGACAAGCCTGAAGTGAAGGAGGAAGTTTGTGTGTTTTGCAACACTGTGTTTTTGTCTTTTACTTGCTGTTGCAAGATATTGTTCATCTATATCTGCTTATCAGTTACCAGATCACAGGAGCATAGCACTGACTCGCCCTGCATTACCTCCTATGGACTCACCACTAACAGGAAGGCTCACAGTGTGATTTGGGTGGCAGTCATGGAGACTTCTTCCCCTGCAAACTATCAATGGAAAAAAGGATGAATATGAATGAATAATTCACTCTGGACCTTTGAAACACGAGAATTGGATCCATTATTTTTGTTAATGTACTTGCGTCTGTGTTGTGCAAATGCTGACACTCACATACAGATAAGAACACTGACTGATAAGTGGTTTTTGTCACAGCCTAAAAACAACAAACATTATGCAGTTTTTAATTATATATTTAAATCTGGCCCTGATGCTGATCCAAGAAAAAGGTAAAAACTCAAGACAGACATCACCACCAAACATCATATACTTTACTGAGCACCACGTGATGATCTGCAGACATATGTAGACCTATGTATATTTTATATCTATGAAGCAATTAAAAAATTTCATACAACTAAACCCAACTGTTAATTCATTAAGGGATTTTATTAAACATATCATCAGAAGAATGTAGCAAAAACACGTGTAGGTATACAGTAATGGAACAATCTTTATTATACATTACAAAAAGTTTAAAATGCTTAAAAGTTTAGATTTTTACAATTCAAATTATATCTCCAACCACAAGGTCATATCTCAAAGACTGTGATTTTTCTTTTTCAGAAACAAATCTATTTTTTTTTCACGTCAATTTGGCATTTTTTATGATACAATTTTATTTCCACAAAGACAAAAAAACCCTCAAATGTCAAATTCAAAACAAAAGTTTTAAAAAAATACAGGAAGGCCTTTAGAAAACATCAAATCAACCTAAAAACAATGAAGTGAAGGACAGCTACTGTAAGGTCGTGGGTTTCAAAACAGTACATTAGGTAAGATCAAGTACAGACATATCAAACCCAAACAATGCTGCTGCACTGTGGGATTAGAACCACAGGGAGCTGCTGTGTTTGTCATGAACTCAGCAGGATGTTCTGTTTTGAAGTCCCATCCAGCAGCATTTTGTTCTCAGTCCATACTACGCCTGAGTGTCCTTGGACTTGGTGGGAGTATCACTGGTTTTGGGCCTTTTGGACTCTGGGGGCTGGCAGACTGGATCACTGGGAGGAGAAGGGCGTTCTGTAGAAATGAAAGCAGAGTTGATCAGTGACTGGAACGTGAAGTATGACTGAGAGTAAGAGAAGAAATCACAAAAATTATACGCTGGAGGTGTTTAAAGTCTGTGTTTAATAAATAGTTTTACTTTTTCTTGCTCAGTAGAAATCGTGCTGCAATCTTCAATCACTGAAGCCCTGAAGTATTGTGACCTAATGCTTTCTTCTATCATAGATGAGCTCCATCTAATGAAATATTAGTATGGTTGTCTGTATTGAAAAGATTCGTTGTTGAGATGCAGCTTTTATTAAGATCATGGGACATTGGTTTTTAAAATCTAACTACATTATTAAAATGATCTGTGGGCGTAGCTGTGATAGAAGAGAGTCAGCTAAGGGAAAGGTCTACAGTGCAGTTGTGAGACCAGCCATGATGGATGGATTAGAGACACTAGGAATAGACAGAAGACAGGAGACAGAGCTGGAGGTGGAGGAGCTAAAGATGCTAAGATTCTCTTTAGGAGAGACAAGGATGGACAGGATCAGGAATGAAGTGATTAGTGGGACAACACAGACAGGAAGGTTTAGAGAAAAAGCTGGAGAAGACAGATTGAGATGGTTTGGACATGTTCAGAGGAGGGACAGTGGATACATTGGTGGAAGAATGATCCTAGAGATGAAGCTACCAGGTAGGAGACAAAGAGGAGATTGATGGATGCAGTGAGGGAGGAAAGTTAGAGTTAGAAGATACAGAGGACAGGGTGAAATGAAAATTCTTGACTCAATGAGGCAACCCCTGAAAAAGGGACAAGCCTAAAGGAAAAGAAGAAGAAAGGCAGCTACGACATAAACCACAACAGTCGGAGATGTTGCCCACACTAACCATGCTTTGCCTTCTCAGTGGATGAGGGAGTGTTGAAAAGTGATCCAATAGAAGGTCGAGGGGTGATGGGAGTCAAAGACACTCTCCTGAAATAAAAAAAAAACAGAAGTGAGAATTATTAATGTGAGATCCACAGTATAGTTACAATAGCTGAATTGTATCAGATTCAAACTGCAAACAAATCGTATTAAATTGGAGAACAATAGCAAATCTCATCCAGACTGGTTCTGGTAGGTTTTCAACACAAGGCAAACACTGGTTCCATTAATGGCTCTACATTATGATTCTGTCCTGTTTTATAATTAAAATGAATGTATTTCATGTTCACCTTGGTGTTGGACCCTTTGGTGTGGTTCTGCCCTTAGGTGTAGCAGTCCCCAGCAAATTTGCACTGTTCTGGACTTTAGGAGTTGAGGGAGTTAGGGGAGAGATGCGTAGCTGTGTTTTGGAGGAGCTGTTGGGGGTTAAAGGAGCACTAGATGCTTGAGGAGTTGACGGAGCACTGGTGTGACCAGACACTGGGGTCTGTGGTGATGAAGTAGCTGTGTTCTTAGGACTGGACGTCTTTCCCCAACCCTCCAAAGTGTTGAGGGTGACTCTCCTGGGCTGAGGTTTACACTTGGGGTTGGGCGTGTTCTTCTTATCCTCTGTGGTGGTGGTGGTGACAGGGGGAATGTCTTTGTTAAGGTTGGCTTGGCTGGTTGATGTCGGAGTAGTGCTCGTAGGCTGGAGTCCAGGGGAGGAGGTCTTTCCTAATGAGGACTTCTTGCCTTTTTTCTCAACACCACTGTTGGGCACAAACATCTCTAGGGTTGGAGGTTCCTTCAGAGGAGTGCCGAGTTCCCCTTGGGAAAAGGACAAGAAGGAGCAGTAGCCGTCTGTGGAGGACACAGCCAGGAAGGAACCATCGCCAGACCTTAGGAGGACAAACAAATGAACATCAAATCACTGAAATGATCAGATATGGAATCATAGATGGACAGGGCTGTGGTTCCCTATCCATCCATCCATCGATGTATCCATCTACATGTCTATATATCCATAAATCCATTGATTCATCCATCCATTAATGAAGGAACTAAACCCTGCTTTAGACACGTACAAAACCGAGTATTTTTACATCTGGAGCTCAACTTACCATGTGAGGTCACTCAGTGTATGATAGTGAATGTTGGACACCAAGCCAAAAGGCATGCTCTGCTGAGTGTCATACAAATAAATGGCGTCTTCTGATGCTACGGCAAACACCATGCGGTATGGCAACTGGAACAGGTTGGGAAGGGTTTGAACTACACCATCTAAAGAGAAGAGAAAAAGGAAAAAGTGTAAATACTTCGGGAAACATGAGGAGGGACATGTTATGTCCCTGAAGTGAAGTATGAAGTTTTGTTCGTGCTTGCCTTCGTCTTTCTTAGTTCTCAGTTCAAAGTAGACTGGACAACAACGCACAGCCAGAGTCGCTTTGGATGGACATGGTAGGTGAGCGATGGGCCTAAAGGACATGAAAGAGATTAGTACAAGGACTATAAACACTATCCAATACAAAAACAATATTTTAGTTGCATGCAGTGGAGCGTCACCTCTTTAGACTCTTTCGGGAAAAGATGTATGTGGTGTTGATGACATTTTCTCCAATCTCCACACATCCAGCTGTTTCAAGTGAAACGCAGAATAGAGTTGATTAATAAACCAACTTTGGAGTCTTCCCAAAACAACCAGCGACACACAATTTGTAAAAATACCTGGAGCGAGGAGAAAGGAACCATCAGGTGTGAATGAAAGACGCCTGAAAAATGACCTCATACTGTCGTCATGGAAGATTCTGTACTGCTTGACCTACAGAGGAATAAAACAGCATGAGACATTGACATATTGTATCATGTTAATCAGGAAACGAAAGTATGAGAGAATCTTTATCTACGTAGAAAAATATAAATATATATATATATATATGTTTGGATCAATTTAGTCTTTTAAAAGACAACATTTCCAGACCTCTCCTTCTGCAGGTTGCCCAGAGCTCATTTTACTGATGCAGAAAGCTTTCTTCTTTGTATGGGTGCTGTATACACGCAACGCCCTGATGTGGGGGAAAAGAACACAAACAATGTCATAAACAAAGACTCCATGCTTAAACCTTTAAGAAACAATAGAAAATCTAGTTATAACTAAATAATAACTAATAATAACTTATAACTAAATGATCCTAAAAACAATGCAAACTCTGCACCTGTCACAGCTGAGTGTGGCGACGTACTGCCCCAGAGGATCCCAGGTCACACCCTGAACATAGCTTTTATGATCATTTAAAATGGACAGCTTCAGTCCTGGAAGACACAAAAATAGTTTTATTTTTAACTTACCAAGAGAAGGAGGTACATTAAATACAGGTCTAACTATAACTGTGAGCTAACCTTTGTTAACATCCCACATAATGGCTGTATTATCCACAGACCCAGACACCATAAAGTTACCATCCCGTGTCCAGCTGATGTCGTAGATGTCCTCAATGTGTCCTCTAAACGTAGAAAAAAAGGAAAATCATTGTTGCTTCAAAATAAAATCAAAAAGAGTATCAACTAAATTACTTTAACCAAAATATTATCAACTTTTTGATTTTCAGTTAAAAAGATTTACTTAACTACTCCCAAAATGTAATCCTTAAAATGTGCCTGCATGTACCTTAGTGTTTTCACCACAGACCAGCTCTCCTTGTTGAGCTGAGAATCTTCATCATCCTGAAACAGAGGCGCCTGTTCAGGCTCCTTGGAGTCATTGAGCTTCCACAGGAGAATCACAGCATCTACAGTAAATTAAGAAACATCTATTAATAACAGCGATTAAAAAAAAATACCGTAAAGAGAATGTTGCACTGATAGTTCCATACCATCTCCTCCAGAGGCGAGGAACTCTCCATTAGGGCTGAAGCGGACCACATTGACAGCCTTGGTGTGTCTGGCCAGGTTTGAGAGAAAATCAACTGCTGCTTTTCCATCAGAGCCCATGTCCACACGCCACAGCTGCATTAACAACAGGAACAGAGTTTAACCCAAATCTATATGATCTAAACAAGTGGTCTCCAACCACTGGGCCGCAAAGAAATAATGTTTCCTTTTGGCCCCATCTGGCGATTACTTAACAATAGTATAACTAATAATACCTTAACAATAGAATGGCTAGGATTCCACCATCAATAAAGCAACTATATTTGATTAGGGGATATTTTCTCAAGGAAAATATACTGGTCTGGTAGGAGAAAGATATAGGCTGTGTGCATGCACAGTTAATCCAGGTAGGAAGATATTTCAGAACACCATAAATTTACTTTTAATAAGGGGTATTTATCTGCCACAACTTAAAGACAGGCTCGTGAAAATAGTATGAGAGATTTAACCCGTCCGTGGCGCAATAAAGGTTGGGGAACACTGATCTAAACAACGTTGGTCTTGCATCATATTCTGTACAACTAACTTGCTAACTAATAAATGTGTAGTATTAATTCCAGATGCTTCACTACTTTACTTAATAAAACTGTGATATTAAGTCAACAAAGTCTTTCTTTCACTTACTCTGACTGTTGTTTCCACTCCAGCTGTAGCGAGTCGATGGTACCGTCCATCAGAACTGTGCTGGAAGTCCAGACTGTAGACCGGCTCTTTGTTGTGCCATGCAATCTCACACGTTACCACCTTCATTATTAAACGGATACTGTGGATGGAATGAGAAAAGTGTGACAAAGTCAGTGTGACATAACGTTGGATAAAGCCTAACTAAATCTGACAGTGCGAGAGATAGGGTTAAAGAAAAGTACAGTATATGGGTAAAAATAATGTTACGAGAAGCTAAGAAAGTTTAGCCACAAACTGGTATGAGGATAACGCCAAGAACAAAAACGTTGATAAATGCTAAAATATAGATTGTGACAAACAAACATTACAGTTCGCATATTGTTATGTTTGTTGCAAATACGCTCACGTAGTTTCCTTGGTTAAAATGGTTGTACAAATATATAATAAAATTTTCTTTTACCTTCTCTGATGTTCAGCCGCAGATTCTGACGCTTTCCCGCGTACGGTTCGTTCAAAACTTCCGGTTGTCAGGTGAAACGTGATTGGGCGAAATTGCGGAAATGCGCTGCAAAGGCGGGGTTCGTCTGGAAGCGTTTCTATTATACTGCCATCTACTGTCATCTGGTATTATTGTATGTAGTATAGCAGTTTTAATGATGACTAACAAGGGTAAAAAATAATAAACATTTGTTGTTTTTGCTGAATAACACGTTCTTGAGTTTGCTAGAAATTGTTTTGACGATTGTTTTTCTTTTAATATGCACTTTGTACTTTAAGACAGGTAAAACTAAGGAAAAAATACAATTTTATTAATAATTTTGTACAGTTTAATCCAGGAAACAGCCAAAAGATGAAGAAGATAGTTAATAATAAATATTTGAAACTCAAAATTATGCAGCTAGCGTTTTAAATGTAACCCTATTTATTCCTATTACCTGTCTATGTCCTTTTTTCAAGGATTTTCACGGTGAATCAAAAAGAAAGAGAATGAGTGAGGAAAGAGATATAATGATTTTTTTTCTTTTGGTGCAACAACACACGGAGAGTGAAGCAACCAGTAAAGATTGAGCATCTTGTAAAAACACTAAACATTGACATGAACAGTTGTTGTCTGTTTGCATAGAGTAGTACTACAACTGAAATTTATGTATGTAACTAATGAGTCATGATTTATCCTCTTGGAAATCAATGCGTTCAAAGGAGAATACACTGACTGACCCCAAAAAGGCACGTTTGACAAAATTCAACAGATAAGACATGTGAATCCTAACACTAGCTCCCATAGTGAAGCCTCTCGCTATCATTCACACTTTACCAATACATGAAAATGCACTGTTTGCTGTTCACTGCTGGTCACATGATGTCATAATACTTAATAATATTGGTTCTGGACTCAACGGCTTACACTGCAGGGGGACGATGACCTGTGACAAGTGGACATGTGAATCTGATGTTTTCAACTACTTCAGCAATTTAGGATGTGCAAGTAAATCTTAGTTTCAGGTTTAAGATTCACAGACACTGAGGTATAAATAGTAATAGATTTTGGTTTGTGCCACCTGCTGGTAAATGTACCAACATAATTTTGACATTGTGTGACCACAGTGAGAAATACATGTAAAATAACATTTAGTTCTAGGATCATTATCCCCATATGAACCCCAGTCTCTTCTTAGCTCCCTGGATATCGCTGACATCATGTAGGGTTTTCATGTTTTGGGTTAAAGTGGACACATATTTAGGCATCTGAGCACCACTGCAGTCTTGGACAAGGTAACTCGACCTGAGTCCCCCATAGACAGGACCATGTCCACCTCCTATCCCCTCCCTGGCAGCCTTACACAGAGGGATGATGTTCCTCTGAACCTCTGCTGCAGCACAGATAATATTATGTGAATATTGTTGAAAATGTCTCTCCTCTTCAACCAGGAGGTCTTGGTTCTTCACCTCGAGGCCACGGTCCTCCTCCTTCAGCTGCTGTTGCCTGGCAATCTTTGTAGCCTGTGAATGAGAAAGTATGAAAAACCTGTTGGGATTATTGTTCGAATTACATAAAACCACTTCATCTGATGTGTTCTGATGTTACCATTTGTGTAGCATTGAAATCCTGTACTTTTTTGTGTTCCTCTCGGATCTTCTGAGATTTCAGTTTTTGTTTGTCAGAAAATATTCTGTCAGCCTCCTGTATGGCCTGCAGCATCTCTTTGGCGTTTTGTTGCATTTCTTTATTTCTCTGCTGTTTTTCTTGTATCTGATTAAAAAAAACAGTTAAAACTGTAAGAATAGGTAAAGTTCTATGTAGCCTTTATGTCTAATTAAATAAAAAAAGTTTCTGAAATGAAAATCATTTAAAAATATATAAAAGGAGGTGGAGGAGTTAAAGACGCTGAGATTCTATTAAGGAGAGACAAAGATGGACAGGATCAGGAATGAAGTGATTAGAGGGACAACACAGACAGGAAGGTTTGAAGAAATAACTAGAGAAGACAGATTGAGATGGTTTGGACATGTTCAGAGGAGGGACAGTGGACACATTGGTAGAAGATCGATCGTAGAGATGGAGCTACCAGATAGGAGACAAAGAGGAGATTGAATTGGATGCAGTGATGGAGGACATGGAGGTAGTTGGGGATAGAGTAGAAGATACAGAAGATAGGAGATAGAAAATGTTTACTCGTTATGGCAAGTTGAAAGAAGAAGAAGTCGCAGAGGAAAGCATTTCCACTAATTTACCATCATCTCTCTGTGAGCAGTGATGGAATTCAACATGCCCGCCCTCCGCTCCTCCTTCTCCCTCCACTGTCGTTCCCGCTTCGCCTCCTGTTCGGCGACAGCTTTAGCTATTCTCTGCTCCTCGCTGACAGTCTGCTCCTGCTGTGAGGCTGTTAGTCTGTCAATGATCGTCTCCCTGTGTCTCTGCAGCTCTCTGAAGAACAACAAATTCCACATCATCAGAGCAGGTGACATCTTCACCCAGGTAGCTGCACTTAAAATATATCAGTTTACCTAATCATCTCCACTTCTTTGTCTTTCCTCATTTTTATCATTTTTTGTTTCGTGGAAAGAAAAAGTTTCCTCTTTTCGTCTTCCTCCTCTTGCTTCTTGGCCTTTTCTTCTCTGATTAGGTTTCTGTTGCTGATGTGGTCCTGCAAATGATATAATGAGACTTTGTTATATTTATGTTTAAATATAATTTAAGCATATAAAAAAGATTGGTACAAAACAATCCTGCAAAGAGATTTTCATCAGTCTGAAAACGTCCTGTTCAGAGTGTACCAGATGTGCCTGCATCAGGTTCCTCTTCTGTTCAGTGACTTTCTCCTCTCGTAGCTTTTGCTCCCACTGATACTGAGCTTGGAGACGTTTGATTTCTTCTCCATCCTTCCTGGTCTCCATTTTCTGTTGCTCTCTGGCCTGGTCAATTTCTGTGATTCTAAAGAAAAAGAGCTGAGTTAAGACTTCAGACTTTACTGGGTGATGACAGACCTGCAGTTTGTCCAGAGCAGGTTTGATGATGTTTGACTCACTGTTTTTTCTGGGCCTCAGCCACAGCCTTTCTCTCACATATTTTCTCTAGTTTCTTCTCCTGCTCTTTCTTCAAAACTTCGTTGTCTCTGGCCTTTACAGCATCGATGTAGTCTTTGTCCACATTCTTTGAAGAGCTCTTAATTCTTTCTTTCAGTTCAATCTGAGCCTCTCGCTCTTTTAAAACCTCACTCAGCAACAGTGCACTCTGGAAACAATAGAGAGAAAACATAACTGTTATAAAAGTCATGTCTGTCAATCCAGCATTAGTGAATGCTGGGGAGTTCCTGACATGTAATCCTCTGACTCGGTCCGTCTGGTAATACAGCTGAGTCTTGGCTTTTTCAATGACTTCCTTGCGTCTTTCCTCTTGATATTCGGCCTCTTCTATGTCAGTCTGTTTTCTTTTCTCCTCCTCTGCCTGTTCTCGTATCTTCTTGGCCTCCAGCTTCTTCTGCCTTTGACCCTTCAATAACAGTAAATAACAAAAATCCTTAAATCACATGATTCATTGAGAAACCGGTTGAACAAATCCTGTTTTTAGACTGTAGATAGGCAAATAACAAATGAACTCCATACAGGAAGATAGTTTGCATGACCAGGTAAAAATGGACAGGGGCCACAGAGCAACAACATTAACAACTTATGCAGAATTTAATACAGTCTTACTGACAACAACGACTCACAGCGATGGTGTTGGACCACTTCTTCACCACTTCTTTTGACTGCAGGTGCAGCGCCTCCCTCTGCTTGGCTGCCTCTCTGAGGCTCTCCTTGTCTTTGTTAACCTTGTTCAGTTCATCTTGAATCCTCAGCCATTCAGCTCTTGGCAACACCTTGACCTGACGGAGGTCCGGAGCCTGGAACAACACGTTGGTTTCTTCAGCTGCAGGAAGAGGATCACAGTAGCATATTAAGGAGACATAATGAGACAAATTTTTTCTGATTTAATCAAATAGAGTTATTGGAATACTTAACAAAACAACACATTTTGAGGTAAAGAGGGCAATATATTAATTAAAAGTTAAGTATGGATGTCCTTATAATTCTCAATAAGCAGAAATCCATCAGTATAAATTAAAAGTCAAGTTTAGTTCTCACCACTTTTACTTGACCCTCTCCTACGTCCATGTTGAATCACCATTGTCATTTTGATTATTTAAAGCCTATTATAATACTTCAACTTAAACCCAGGAACAACACATACAGAAACACGGCCTTGCTATTTTGTTTTGCAGTTTCCAAGCAACTGTAATGCCATGAACTGGAGCTGTTTTGATAAGTGCCACTAGATGGCGATACATATTGATTCTGGCTTCAAGTTACTGAGCGGTTAATTGTAGCTAGTTTGTAACTTGTCAAAGAAAATTGGGAATTCATACTGAATATTTAATAATACATTTTATTTTATGCGATAAAAACAATATTTTGGGACATTTCTATATACTTTCAGTACTTATTTATCCAAACGAGCTATTTTGTTCGACGTATAGCTTTTGTAAAGTTGTAATGTATCGTTTTCTCAAATGCTATATAGCTAATTTGTATCCTACGTAGCATGTACATTACAAATTTAACCAAATGTTTTGTTCTTTGTACTTAATTTACAGTTTTAAAGGACCACTCGTCTTTTACGTAACCCTACGATCTGGGCATCCCTTTCTACTAAATAAAATGCATTTATTTATTTTACATAAACCCTTAAAAAGGCCGACCCTCGGCCTTTTTTGTTGCCGGGTGACTGGCTGTCATGTGCATCTTATCAGCTCAATAATGACGACTGACCCTTGAATCAACACTAAAACGTCATTTGACCTGAAATATATCAGTTTAAGAAAGTACGTAAAGTAAGTCAAATACTAAACCGGGGACTAAACTTACGGCTTCTGGTTTATCTAAGTAGATTTATAAATCAAGCCATTTTAAAACAAGAGAAAAAATATAACGCTTTGCTTAATTTAATTAAAATTAAAATTAAGATTAACCATTAAGCAAATACAAGAGTTATTCCTACTTATCGTCTTCTCTACGTTCCCAGCTTTTTCTTATCTTATTTCTATATTTCCTTCGCTTATGTTTTTTATTTTATTTTCCTTTCTTTTCACTTAACTTCTTTTCCAAGCGCAGCACTGACGTCACAGCACCAGATTCAGCGTCATTGGCCGTTCTCCCAGAAGGAGGCGGTGATCTGAGCAGACGTGGCCATTCAAAAACACCGGAGAGGAAGGAAAAAAACTCCCTGCGTCCGTCAGTCTCGACAAGGCATCCGAGCCTCAGCTCCACTCTCAGTCCCTGTGTTCTCAAACAGCCCAATAATGGCCCCCATCTCCATCAAGACCGTGCTGATCAGTGAGAGCGTGGATCCTCGCTGCAGAGCTATCCTGGAGGAAAATGGCATCCGGGTGACAGAGAAGCAGAACATGAAGAAGGATGAACTGATTGCAGAGTTGAAGGTACAATATTCACGTCTCTTTTTTCCTGTTGCATCGCTTTTTTCTTCCCTCCAGCTCTTTTCTCTCCTTCGCTGTTACGTAACATGCACTGTAGTGTAGTGAAAACTCCTCCATTCATTCGCTGCCTGGATTTTATTGCAGCAGCTCGTGTGTCTGGAATGTCAATTCGGTAGAAACGACCCACAATGCGCATTTTTCTCGCACAAAAAGTCGCTTTGTGTTGTTTTGTGGACTTGATTTTATGCATTTATGCTCTGTGTGTGTCTGCACTTGAGCTGAGGTGAGAACGGTGACTTTCTGATAAACTCCGCCTCCTTTCAAGCTGATGCAACTCATCCATGATTTTGCCTCTTCTCCCAACATCACTTGCAGCTGCAGCAAAAACACATTTTCCACAAATAAAAAAACAATTCCACAAATAAGAAGAATCTGGCAAAATCCAAAAATGGCAGCAAGATATTAAAGAAGTAAAGACATGAAGGACATCTGTGGGAATTTTTTAAGAAAGTTAAAGAGTTTCGTTCGTTTTTTAAGAAAGTTAAAGAGTTTCGTTAGGCAACTAGACAATTTTTTTTGTAAAGTTCTGTCAATGATTGTCACAACCCATCTATCTTGTCAATACTCAGGTTTCTTGGATGAGACCTTAGCCATGTGTTGGATGACTGAGAATCTTCAACAACAACTGAAAAAGTTTTATTTTCTGAAAAGTTGTGGTGACTTTGTGTTCATATTAAATGCAATGTTGGGTCATTATTTAAAGATTATTTAAAGTTAAAGATGCTGAGATCAGGAAGGAGGTGATTAGAGGGACAACACAGACAGGAAGGATTAGAGAACCAGGTAGGAGCCAAAGTGGAGATTGATGGATGCAGTGAGGGAGGACATGGAGGTAGTTGGAGTCAGAGTAGAAGATACAGAGGACAGGGGGAGATGGAAAATGTTGAATTACGGGGTTAACCCCTACATAAGGTACAAGCCAAAAGAAGAAGTTGGATCAGCATCATAATCCAAAACATGGCTTTTTTTTTATCATTCTAGAATTACGATGGCCTTGTTGTCAGATCTGCCACCAAGGTGACAGCGGATGTCATCAATGCAGCAGATAATCTCAAAATCATCGGAAGAGCTGGTACAGGTGTGGACAACGTTGACGTGGACGCTGCCACCAAAAAGGGAATTATTGTAATGAAGTAGGTCACGTCCACATGCTAAACACACTGATCTACACTGATCTACACTCTCAACCCCATAAACTGTTAATGAACTGTTGACTGTTTTTTGCAGCACTCCTAGTGGCAACACCATCAGTGCTGCAGAGCTGACCTGTGCCCTGGTAATGAGCCTTTCAAGGTAGGTGAGCTTGATTAGTTCACTAGTTGAAGCTGTAACTTTGTTTAGGATTTCAAAAAATCAATAACATCTTTAGCCAAGATGGCTAAACATTTCATAAAACAGGATGCAGAAAACTCTAACGTATTACATTAAACAGAAAGGTTTTAATAGTTAAATACACATTTATTGCTACATGATAATAAAAACAATTGCATTTGGGACAAGCTGCACCCATCCCTAAGAGTTAGATTTAGAGTTAGACCAAAAACTCAAAACTAATAAAAATTGTTGTGTATACAGAAAATATAGTAAAAAAAATACTGCACTATTAAACAATAAGTCAGAAGGATCAGAGTAAGCAAAATAACAATATTCATAAAACGAAAATAATTCAATTTAATGGATCAAACCAAGGTAGAATATTTGCAGCCAAAACGTAAAAAAAAGTTAGTTGACTTGCTAGCCTATAGAAGTATCAATAAAGTAACAGCAAGAAATAGCATAACATTATCTTTTTAAAATTATTGTAAACAAGAAAACTTAGAAATTATCCAAAATAAACTACAACATCCAATATTTATCCTCAAAATACTGATGATTATCATTAAAATGTACAACAAAACACAAATTAGTCTCGCTACACTGATGACAGGCAGTGAAATTATTGTTAAAGATGTTTCAGGTCAGTGAAAGTCCGTTTAAACACCACCTCCTCTTCCTTGGCCAGTCTTTGTACATGTCTGACATTTTTATTGCAATTCATGTCCTTGTTTATTTAATTATTATTATTATCTTTGCAGAAATGTACCTCAGGCTGCCATGTCAATGAAACAAGGGAACTGGGATCGCAAGAAGGTGAGCAGACGTATCCATAAACAACTGCGTTTACAGTTTGCTCGCAGAGCAAACAGTTTTGACCCATTTGTCCTCCCAACCAGCAGTAATCAGAGGAGACATTCAGATCTGTACTTTTGTTCTGTGTCCAACTCCACAGTTCATGGGCTCAGAGCTGTACAACAAAGTGCTGGGAATAGTTGGATTGGGGAGAATAGGAAAGGAAGTGGCCACCAGGATGCAGTCATTCGGCATGAGAGTGAGTAAAGAGGCTGCAATGTGTCAACACTGATACCTCACTGAATGGGGAAGATTTTTGTTGAAATAAGAATTGTTTTCCTTTTTTCAATCAGACTATAGGTTACGATCCCATCACGCCACCACAGGTGTCTGCCAGCTGGGGGGTGGAGCAGATGTCTTTGGAACAGCTTTGGCCCCAGTGTGATTATATCACAGTACATACTCCCCTCATGCCTTCGACAGTGGGTAAGTGTTGTCCATGTGAAAGACACTGAGCTAATCATGATCTTTGACTTTACTCCCCTGTCATGGAGAGTATTTTTTATCGATTGTTCTGTTCTCTTCAAGGTCTTCTCAATGATGAAAGTTTTGCGAAATGCAAAAGAGGAGTAAAGGTGATAAACTGTGCTCGTGGAGGCATCATAGATGAGGCAGCTCTGCTCAGAGCCCTGGAGTCTGGACAGTGTGGTGGAGCAGGTCTGGACGTCTTTGTTGAGGTATCAACCCCCAGCATCTGACTGGAGTCTGCAGTTACATCTGCATATTTGTGCAAAACAGAATTATTATAAACGGTCTATTACACAGGTCAGTTTATACCTACATATTGTATTTGGCTACAGGAACCTCCCAAGAACCGCTCACTGGTGGACCACCCAAATGTCATCAGTTGTCCACACCTTGGAGCCAGCACCAAAGAGGCTCAGGCACGCTGTGGGGAGGACATTGCTGTGCAGATCGTGGACATGGTGAAGGGCAAGAACTTGGTTGGAGCAGTAAGTATTATCTATACATGTATAGATTAGAATTAAAGGAAATAATCTTATCTGAAACTAATAAAAATGCATTTCTCAAGGTGTCTTGAGAAAATCTTTGTATTTATTTGATCCCATTTATTTGTAATAATATTTTGATGCATTACTGTCAACATAGTATTTTCAAGGTTCAGTCACATTCCTATGTGAACAAATTGTAACTTAACCTTTTTTTTTTTCAGGTTGAGGGAGATTAGTCATTACTGATGTATGAAAATATCAGTCAGTTGATATTATGAGTCAGTTTACGTATCCAAGAGATCAATATTGGTTTTTCATCTGATAATACTACACCTTTACAGGGATCACAAATGGGGTTCAGAAAAGTTTGTACGTTTGTACAATATCAGCAAAATTGGATATCGGCAAATGGTAATATCGGACATTGTTTGTTACAACCTTTGTGTCCAACTTTCCCCTTCTTTATGGCAGGTCATCAAAATTAAAATAAAGCAAATGTATAATGATTACGAGGCCAGAAACTCAGATGTTCTGACACAAATGGCTGTGTGATGGATCAGTCAAATGTGATGCACTAAACAGGTTTTCCTGTAACAACTTGTCAGATGTTACTATTAATCACTGGCCTAACAATAGGAAAAAATCTGGATTATTCAGCCAGCAACATGCATTGACTCACACGCAGTTTAATTGTACAGAAAGCCATCAATGAAATTCCACGTAGTTAATTCTGATCACTGACTTCGTTGTGTGCTGCAGGTAAATGCCCAGGTCCTGGCCAGTACATTCTCTCAGGAGTCTCACAAACTCATCAAACTGGGGGAAGCTGTGGGAGCTGTGCTGCAGTCCTGCAGTACTTCCCACAAACCACTCAGCCAAGTCAGTGTCATCTGCCAAGGTAAGAAAACTGGTGGAACCAGTCTATTTAAAGGGCCAGTGTGTGATTCTGTTTCATATACAGGCCAAATTTCAACAGGTTGAATGTCTTTTGTCTCTGTGTGTAGGGTAAAGGAATACAATCTGTGAATATACAGTTACGTTAAGTTCTAACCATTATTTTGGGAACTTATAATATTATTTTTGTGCAAACTACGGTTGGTGTGTGAGATTAATTAGAGCTGCAACACTGCCATCTTGTGGCAGTGGTGGCCTAGTGGTTAAGGAAGCGGACTTGGGTCTGCAAGGTCCCCGGTTCTAATCCACCAGCTGCCAGGTTGCCACTGAGGTGCTCTGAGCATAGCACCGTCCCAACCCACATCACTTCCTACCCACAGGAAGGCTCACAATATGGTGCAATGTGATTTGGGTGGCCACCCCTGCGACCCGGCAACGGACAAGAAGATGAGATGAGATGATGAGACACTGCCATCTAGTGAATTTCTTTTCATCATACAGCTGTTGAGCCCTTAAACTATTTTGGGAGCACTCATCATATGGCATTGTGTTATTGTTTCATTACCTGGGAAAAAACATAAGGATTCTTGCTGTTATTATGAAATATGCTAATACCAAGCCGATTATATCAGTCAGTTATATAATTGAACATGTCTAATTTACCGGTAAATTAAATTCTTGTATGGAGAGTAGGAAGTATAACCCCAAACCCTAACTGTAAATGATGGAATTGACCCTGGTCTTCAATGAAATTAATACAAGTCCAACTGCAAGACTGCAAACATAACGCTAACTACTGCCTCTATGTTCCAGGTGATTCCCTCAAGTCCTCTGTAGGTTACATGACATCAGCAGTTCTGGTGGGACTGCTGGATCAGGACTCTGGCTGCTGCACAAACCTTATCAATGTGCTGAGTTTGGCCAAGGATTCTGGGATCATGGTAGGACAGCACCACCCTCTGCAGGACAACACTGGGCAACACAGCAACACAGCTAAATTTCTCTTGTGTGCAGATAAACCAGACACACTGTGCAAAAGATGGACCCACGGACGGTGCCTGTAAGGTGGAGATCATGGCCAACGGCTGCAGCTATAAAGCCACTGGGACAGTTCAAGCTGGTGTTCCTGTCCTGCTGGAGCTGAGCGGCAGTGTGTTCAGACAGCCAGTGGCTCTGAGTGGGAATCTGCTCTTCTTCAAAGCCTTGGCCAGTCCTCAACTGCTGTCTTCAGTAGCTGGTAAGACTTCAGCAGGATTGTAAATGTATGTTGATCAGGACTTTCCTGCGCTGATAGGAAACAATATAATCTTTTATATATATGTGAAGACTTTTTAGGAAATATGTTGCCTTTGGTAACTTGGGTTCTAGAGGCTGTGTTTCAGGAGGTCGTTATCTGCCTCTAATCTTCATTCAAGAGTCAAAATCAGGTTTTTTATTTCCATTTTGCAAAAAGGAGAAAAAAAAACGTGGCATGAGTTCACACACGTTTGCAAAGCTTCAAAAGATGTATGTTCTTGATTAAAAAAATATATGTTGACTGTGAAAAGGTAACTTTGTTTATGAACATATGAATTTATTTACAAAAATATGGATTAAAGTGATTTTTATACAATGTGCTTTTTTATAAAAATCTATAAAACTAATTATTGTTTTCTAGATCAGGTCAATGGGTCAATAATATAATTTTGGAGTCAGGCATTGTCCTTTAAAAGCTATATGACAGCATTCCTTTAGGTTTTTTTCTTCTGTGGATTCACAACATCTCTTCATTGTTCTCTATGTAGGTCTTCTGGCCACAGAGGGTGTGGAGATAGAGTCCTTCAGCGCTCCCTCTGACCACACTGGTGATCTGTGGTACTGCGTGGGGGTGTCCTCTCCACTTCAAGACCTCGGTGCCTTGAAATCTTTGGTTCAGGAGGCTGCACAGGTCACACTGTAAAACCAGTGTGGCAGCAGACTTTGCACAGTGGTAGGATAATGTTCAGCAACGGAAAGATCCTGACAGCTCCTGTACCCAGGGTGTGGTAGCTGATCAGATCAGTCAGGATCAGTGCGTTAGCAGCTAACTACTTGTTTGGGAGTCGAACATGTCTATCTGAAGTCTTTGATAACTTTCCACTTTTCTGATAGTTTACATGCACCTTGTTAAACTGGAATTGAATGAAATGTCCTTTTTATGTGATGGTGTCAAAGCAGAGATGCTGAATAAAACATACTGTGTCAACATTTTCTTCTACACCAATTAAACAGACGTGGCAGATCATTTATTTATTGCAAATAATAAATTCATATCTAAAGCAAAACAGCCAGCTATGCAATTAATTTCAAGGAGATACTGTAGTATTAAAAATTAGACGAATCTGATGATAATAAATGATTGGGACATATGTTTGCCCGCAACAACTTTTGTTAAATAATGCATGTAGTGAGAATAGCAACGCCCCAACCCACATAACTTCTAGTGAGCTCAGCACCCACAGGAAGGCTCACATGGTGCAGTGTGATTTGGGTGGCAGTCTTGAAGACTTTTGCCCCTGTGACCAGCAGATGAAGATGAATCAATGAAAACTTCTTATAACTCTCATTTCTCTATGACTACAGCTGCAACTTCCTTAGGCCGCACTGCGCTCTTCTGCCTGTTGTGATATATAAAATGCTCTTGAGGTTTTATAGCACGACTGCAGACTGAACGACAGTGCTGCTTTAGCTGGAGTAGATTAATGGACTGATATAATACCACTGGGAAATACACTAATGCAGTCCGCCAATAAATACCAGAGAATAAACATAGTCAGACACCACAATGTCTTTGGCCATATATGGATTATATTTTAGAATTCAACAACGTTGTTTTGAGGTTCGAAAGAAGGAAGGAAGAGCTTTATTGTCATTACTTCACAGTAACAAAATTTACGAAAAATTAGGATCATTCTTCTACCAATCTACCGTCTTTGTCATTTTCTTTTAAAAAAAACCCAATATGACCCAAAAAATCTTTGACGGAAGTATCAAAAATATATGTCAAAATATGTGATAATAGTTTTAGGTCAACTAGAATTGTTCAGAAACAAAAAAATTGTCAAAGTTCCTCTACACAAATCAACAAACTCCGGTAGTTAGCACAGTGTGCTAAACACGGAGTCCAAACTGAGTGTCAATAGCAGTCGACAGCAAAAAAAGAGGAAGAAAATATTGTAAACCTTTACAAGTGTTAACATCAAAGATTTTTAAACTGTATTTTCCAATGTAGTTTTTACATTACTTTATTGAAATTACATTACTTTATTGAAATATGATAAACACAGTGCGCTACATCATGTTTGTTATTACAACTAATAACATTATAATTACAAAATACAACTTTGTTGTTGTTTTAAAATTAGAATTAATTAGAATAAAGCCATTGTCCTTTTTCTTATTAATCTAATTTGCGTTATGGTCCTTCTGTTCTTGTTCATTTTTCAACTGTAATTTTGTAACGTTTAAACCAACAATATTCTCTACGTTAAAAGAAGGAAAGTGGAAGTGTCCCGTGGAGCAGCTGGACAAAGTACTGTGCACTGTGTTGGTTAATCCATGTCAGGATTAGTCCAAGCCACTGGAAATGGGCTCAAAATGCCATGGCAACCACCGGGACCGAGGGAGAAACGCGAAGGAAGGACAGAGCAGTGTACAGATTTGCATTCTACACCTTTCCCCTCTAAACGCCTTTCTCCCCTACGGCCTTGAACGCATCACGTGTGGATGGACGCAGGCGACGCTTTGGAAAGTAACGGTTCCCGGTGATTGAAGCCGGTGGACCGCTGTTTATATGAAAGACATAGCGGTGGAGAGGAGAGCGTTACGGTGGAGGAGGGGGAGGAGACGGAGGAGGTGCGTGTGGGGGGGACTGGACGCTGCCTTCAAATACCAAAATAGGTTCGACCGTCCTGCAGGAGCTATATTGAGGGTCCTGCGTGTGTTTGTGTCTGTGTTTAAAGATGGACGAGGACACAGGCGAGTGTCCTTGCGGAGCGGCGGCGCCGCTTCTCCCTGAATCTAGAATTAAAGGTAAGATCTTCTCTGGTGTCTACTCTCACAAGTAAATACATGGGGCTCTGCACTGCAGTCACATTGTGATTAATAATGAATGGGAAATGCTACACCGCCTATTAATTTTTGCCAGTCTACACAACGGAGGTGTGTTAGGATCACTGAGAAACATCACCAAATGAAAGGAGGACCAGGCATGGGCAAACATAAGGCCCGGGGGCCGGATGTGGCCCGTTGAGCTTTTTAATAGGGACGGACAATCTTGTTAAAATTATATATTTTATTTGTTTTATCATTACTCTTCTGCAATATTGCGTTTCCTCGGTAGATAATGTCATAAAACGTACTAGACATGTAGTATTTTAGGTTTTATACATATCTTTTACATGTCGCTTATCTTAGTTTCAACAAACGATCCATCTTTCTGCTCCTGACTCGGTCTCCATGTCCAATTTTAGGACCAATTGTGGCCCACGAATCAAAATCTTTGCCCATGCCTGTTGTAGACAATGGCGATGTTTGTTTCCTTTTTTAATAATTGAATATAAAAACATAATGATTGCATGTGTTTTGTTTGCCAACATGTAAATAAAAGATTTCTTGCTGCCGTAGCCAAATAAATGCAAAATTTCTACAGACACCTGAAGGACTCTGACTGTTGTACAGATCACAACGGCTGTGACTGGCTGTTTCTGTGGCACAAGTAACGCTGCTACCGTCAACCATTGACCCTGATAGGGTGGTCCTGAATAATTGGTACATTAAACATCTTCTAGAAACCTACTATGTCCAAGTGCTCTCAAAGTATACTTAGATATACTGATCTATTTGACTGAGAACCCACACAGATACATTCGGAAAAGAAGGCAAACTTGTTTGTCTTTGTGACCTTGTAATACACTGCACCAAAACGCTACTTCTGCATTTAACCCATCACCAAATGGAACAGTCCGGAGTGTGGCAATGATGCCATACTTACTGCACCTCAGTGGCAACCTGGCAGTCAGTGGATTTAAACCTGAAAACCTCCAGTTCTTTAACTACCATTGCCCCAAAATCATCCCTAGAACACAGACTTGAACCTTGGACCCTCAGATTAAAAGTCTGTTGCGCTACCACCTGAGCTATCCTGGCTCAGGAACAGAATCCTGATAATGGTACCAGCAAATAAACATCTGATATGCTACAGTTTAACTATATAAGCAGGAGAGACAAGGACAACAACTCTTTTCATGTGCAGTACCTGAAAATAGAGAAATCTGAACGTCATGCTTATTTAAGGAATTCCAGGATTAACTGGGAGTTCTAATCCGTCACATTTACTTGGATGCCTTGTCATAGTTGAGTGAGTGAAAAACATTACCATGTCATTGGTCATGTGATGAGAAACGATCACAAGGGAGAACTGCACTGCAAAACATATTGTCTGTAATACCCAGATGGATCAACCAAAATAAAAAAAACACTGTTGCTGCAGGGTGTGAGAAAACCTTCTGGTTACAATTGAACTTGGAGGGAAAGAATCATCAAGGACATCATCAGACATGCTAATGTAAAACTACACAGTTCTTTTGTCAGACTCAACAAAAGGAAATCCTATTGGCTGATGTATTGTATTTTCTTCTGCAGGCAGCGTGATGTCACGAAGAGAAAATGAACTCTACACGTTTGACTTCACGGATGGTGACCATCCAGCTCAGGTCCTTGAATCTCTCAGGCATTTCTATGCGACCGGCCTGTTCACTGACGTCTCCCTTCAGTGTGCAGAATCAGGAGAGGTGTTTCACTGCCACAAAGTTCTGCTGTCTGCCCACAGCTCTTACTTTAAAGTCATGTTCACGGCGGACATGAGGGAGAGGTCAAACAGCAACATCACCCTGATAGGAGTGGACGCAGAGGTCCTGGGAGCTCTGGTCAACTACGTGTACACGGCTCAGGTCTCCATCACTGAAAGCAACGTGCAGACATTGCTGGAGGCTGCTGACCTCCTGCAGTTCCTTTCCGTCAAACAAGCCTGATTACGAGGCCAGAAACTCAGATGTTCTGACACAAATGGCTGTGTGATGGATCAGTCAAATGTGATGCACTAAACAGGTTTTCCTGTAACAACTTGTCAGATGTTACTATTAATCTCTGGTCAACTACGTGTACACGGCTCAGGTCTCCATCACTGAAAGCAACGTGCAGACATTGCTGGAGGCTGCTGACCTCCTGCAGTTCCTTTCCGTCAAACAAGCCTGCGAGGAGTTCCTTATCCGGCTCCTGGATGTGGACAACTGCCTGGGCATGCACGCCTTTGCCCAGCTGCATATTTGCCCTGGACTGGAGAGAGAGGCGAGGAGAATGATTTTAGGCCGATTTGAAGAGATCGTTCAACAAGAAGAGTTTCTAGAGTTGGACCAAGAAAGGCTGAGACTGGTCCTGGTTTGCCAGAACACAACTCTTCGAAAGGACGATGTCCTAGTTGATGCTGTGGCCAAATGGGTAGCCCATGACTACAAGGATCGTCTTCCTCATGTTGTCCACATCTTGCATTCCATTCACCTGGACTTGGATGAAACTTATTTTAAAGTCGCTTTGGAGGTGCATAGGCAAAGCTTCTGGAGAAATGAGTCGAAAGTTAAATCTGTGATAGCTCAGGCTTTAAGAGCAGACAAGAAGGAGACTTCCTGTAGCAGAAAAACATCTTCTAGTATGTATGTAATCGGTGGGTACTACTGGCACCCTCTGTGTGACGTTCACATCTGGGATCCTGTCAGCAACACCTGGGTGCAGGGAAAATCCATGCCTGACCATACGAGAGAGAGTTACAGCATCACTGCACTTGGAGCAAATATATATGTAACAGGAGGTTACAGGACCAACACCGTGGAGGCCCTGGACGACGTCTGGATTTATAACTGTGACTATGACGAATGGACCGAGGGCTGCCACATGATTACAGCGAGGTACTACCATTGTTCTGTGTCTCTGCACGGCTGTATTTATGCCGTCGGAGGCTACAGGGGAGGAGCTCCAGAGCGGGACGCTGAGTTTTATGACCCTTTGAAGAAGAAATGGTTTCCTGTGGCCAAGATGATTCAAGGTAGGAGAAAATGAAAGAGGGATGAACTGACATTAAGATCCAACTGTCTGGTCCAGACTGTAATTATATATGTTCATGTTTCAGGTTTTTTGATTGAACTGCATAACCAATTGTTGTTGCACAAAGCCATAAAAAATCCTGAATACATAAACCTTTATGATTGATTTAGCTTCTACAAAATTCTTTCTACTGCCTGAACATCATTGTTTTCATTATAGAAATAAGGCAGACTCTTCATTTAGTCAAAAGTAAGCAATGATATATAGATACCCTTAACTCCTAGCCAAGTGCCAAGTTTGTTGCATCCCTGTGCTTGTCTCATTAGCAGGCAGGAATTTTCTGTTTTTGATGTGTCAGCTTTGGTTCCTACAATGCACGTCTATAAAGGTCATCAGTGTGTGTTGACTCAGTAACCCCCCCTTGACCAGATTTCACTGAGTGACCTCTGTTCTCTTTGAAGGTGTAGGAAACGCCAGCGCCTGTGTAGTGGGGGATAACATTTATGTGACCGGAGGTCATTATGGATATAGAGGCAGCTCCACCTATGAGAAAATCCAGGTGTACAACCCAGATGTCAATGAGTGGAATATTATCACAATAAGTCCACACCCAGGTACAACACAGTGGATATGGAAGTATCTTTTTCAGGGGTTGCCACAACAAGTCATCATTTTCCATCTCCCTGTTCTCTGTATCTTTAACTCTACCTCCAACTACCTCCATGTCCTCCCTCACTGCATCCATCATTTTCCTCTTTGTCTCCTACCTGGTAGCTCCATCTCTAGGATCATTCTTCTACCATTATATCCACTGTCCCTCCTTTGAACATGTCCCAACCCTCTCAATCTGGCTTCTCTAGCTTTTTCTCCAAACCGTCCTGTCTGTGTTGTCCCTCTAATCACCTCATTCCTGATCCTGTCCATCCTTGTCTCTCCTAAAGAGAATCTGAGCATCTTTAACTCCTCCACCCCCAGCTCTGCCTTTTGTCTTCTGCCTGTTGTTAGTGTCTCTAATCCATTCATCAATGCTGGTCTCACAACTGTCCTGTTAATCTGTCCCTTCCCCCCAGCTGACACTCTATTATCACAGATCAATACAAGGTCAATCTACACTTTACATTTTTACAATTTAAAATTACTTATTTTCCAGATTATGGACTGTGCTCAGTGTCCCTCAACAACAAGCTGTATTTGGTGGGAGGACAGACAACGATGGCAGACTGCTATGACACAAAAAGAGACGAGTGGAGGCCGATATCAGTGATGAAGGAGATGAGGATGGAGTGTGGGGCTGTGGTGATCAATGGCTGTATCTATGTCGCAGGAGGATATTCTTACTCAAAGGGAACTTACCTGGACAGCATTGAGAAGTACGACCCCGAGCTGGACTCGTGGGAAATAGTGGGGACTCTTCCTAGTGCCAGCAGATCACACGGGTGCATTAGTGTTCATGGTGTTTAGCGCCAACTGCTGCTTATTTAATGATATTTGTGCCAAATGGATACAGACTGTGAGCTGTACTGTGCTAATGGCAGTTCATTGTCACAAGAGATGCTTGACACTGGATCACTTTGGAGAACTAGGTTTTTGCCAAATATGAAGTACAACTGTACAACCTCACTGTAGTTAGATTAACACTTTAGTTTTGGAATGCAATCTTACAGATTTTTATTTGAATTAATTTAATAATTTTAATAGATTTTAATTTAAACAGATTCTGAATAAACATAAATCATGTTTTAATATGTGGAATAAATTAGGAAAAAATTCTTGGCTGTTTTTAAAGACAGAGTAACTTTATAGAACTCAGGCAGCTTAGTCATGTAAACAGGAAAAACGTCCTGATCGGTTTATGTAGAAGGAGTTTTTAGGAAGAACATTTTTTTACTTCCTGCAGCTGTTGATGTTTTAAAAAGTAATGTATTTGTTTAGAGGCATATGTCAAATTCTATTTTGTGTATTATTATAAAATTACCACAATTACCACAACAAATCAACTTTTACGTCGCAGTCTTCAGTGGTGTGTCTATGACAGAAATGGCCAGGTCTGATCCTCATTTATTCTGGCAGATAATTTATAATTTTGTAGAGATTGATTGATTAAGATGAATTAAACTGAATATATCCAGATGCAAAAGAGTATTACAATAAATATAGGACATAATAAAGATAGACAAAAACTGTTTAAGTATTTGAAAATCTTCACATGGATATTTGTAAAGTCTGTAATGAGAATCAGTGAAGGTGATATGCATTTTAAAAAAAGTATTTCTATACCTTCATGGCATTTTTTCCAAAGTAATTTACTTGATTTGTTTATTTATTTTTTCTTATTTATTTTGCCAATAAGTGTTAATATGTTTCTAATTTTTATTTTGCACCACCTTTGCACCGCCTGATCTAATAAAATACTTTTTTAACTGACTTTTTTTGTGCTTGTTTTTCTCCTTTGTTTTGAATTTCTAACAGCCATGATTATATAACGTAGCCAGATTTAATTATAACTCAAATATTTGGGTATGATTTGTTTTTGTATTGATTTTGTGAAGATTATAAATGTCTCACGTTGTTTTTTTATTTTACGTAACTGTAACTTGTTGATTATTAAAATCTATAGTCCACAATTGTATTAAATGAATAGTTTTGACTGATTAATGAATGATTAATGAAAATATTGACATACCCTTTTGGAGATTATAGCACCTCTCCGAGGCAGCTGGCTGTACTGCGTCAGAGGGGTGCTTTCGCATTTGTTTCAACAGCAACCAGTTTACGTATGCTAAAACCGAAGCTTTTTGGTCAACGCTGGTCACCGTAGCACGCAGTTTCCACAACGTGCAAGCAAACGAAGTGAGGACTTTTTGTCAAAAACTGCTACGGACGCTTCATAACCACAGAGTAAGAGGCGTCTTAACTGTTTTACTTTTTTTATAACTCATCGTTAACGAACATACCTAAAGTTGGAATATGTAATGCAAACGGGGAAAAATCACGTTCGGTTTGTTTCGTGCGACGCGCTTACCGTTTGGAA
Source organism: Paraplagusia blochii (assembly GCA_016785265.1). NCBI lineage: Eukaryota > Metazoa > Chordata > Actinopteri > Pleuronectiformes > Cynoglossidae > Paraplagusia > Paraplagusia blochii. The sequence continues at coordinate 140,485 of JAFBJS010001272.1, forward strand.
GCAGAATATGAATGAATTATTAGAGTTTTTCCATTCAGATGATTTAAGCGTACTTTAATATTGGCGGGAATTACTTGTGCTTGATGCTTATGTGCAAGGACGTTTATCTGATTCCATGTTTGACAAAATGTAGCATGTTAGCCGTTCAGCTAGTTGCAATGCCGGCATGACATCAGGTTATTTTACTGAAATGATGCAATGTTGACATGTGGTAGTTTTTTTAAGGATGTTGACAGGGTGTTAGGCTTATCTAGTATGTCTAAAATGTTATTTTAAGACCATATCTTGACGCCATATGTTATTTGTATTGTTTTTTTTTAATTTAAGTATCGCTTAAGAATTGTCTGCCTAGAAACGATGTCCCAGAGTTCTTTCCACATCCAATTATACAAGGGCGGCTACTATTAACATGCGAGTTAAATAAAATATAGCGTAATATAGTGTAATATTTATTTTGGCACAATGTGGAATATGTAGCCCTATCTCTGACCAGCAGGGGGTGCTAGGTTCGAGTTAGATGAATTTATTTTATCTAAAATATATTTTGAGTACCTAAAGCCAGACACTGGCACACATATTTCCCTAGAATTGTTAATTTAGGGATAGAAATAATCAATACCAGGTAATAATATTAGAACATGTAATTACTCTAAAGAGTCGTAAATTTATGCAATTTCCCCACTGTGGGACAAATAAAAGACTTCTTATCCATTGAGATGCTACGGCCTTTATAGTAATATTAATAAAGTCACGCTTAATTTCACAGGGAAACCATGGCAGCAGATCAAGACATGTCCCCAGTTGAGATGAAAGTTGTTAAACAAATTGAGGTGAGTATTACATTGTCTTTTATACTATAAATAAAGCAAGAAGCTGTTTTTTCTTTCCAAAGTTGCACAATATTTGTCTACTAGTTGTCTGAGCTGTGTTTGTGTTTTCCAGTACTATTTTGGAGACCACAATCTTCCGAGAGACAAGTTTCTCAAGGAACAACTGCAGCTTGACGATGGCTGGGTGCCTCTGGAAACTATGCTAAAATTTAACAGGTATGTTTTACTATGTTCAGACTTGTGCTGTCTTTACTGCTCTGTGATGCAGTTGTCTGTTTTGTCTATTTCCATAATCTCTAAATCAATTTTGATAGAAGCTTCTGCTAGATGTAATGTAATCAAATTTCAGCTAATAAGGAATCTTAACTCATCTACGCCTTCATTTTGGCGTTAATATGTGATCACAGTGCTGCTTTGAGAGTGGGAAACAACAACAATGCTAATGGGGTTGTTCCAGTTCATTTCAAATACGGAAAACTATTGTCACAGTTGTTACTAATAATTCGCTGCCTCGGCAGAGAGTCATATCTGACAGCTGGACTCGCCAGGATAACTGGACGACTGGCTTGCAAAATAGAAACAAGCGTCACAACAAGCTGACAACTGATTAAGAAAGATTTGCTTTGGAATCAATGTGTTGCTTGCAGATTGGCTTGAGATTATTGTAGTAGAGGGTGAATCATCCAAACACAAGTGGACCTAAAAGTCTGATGACTAAAATAATGTTTTGGTCAGCAGAATGGGTTGTGTCTCGTTAGTGAAACAGCAAGTTGGAAACAAGCAAATTTAAGACCCCAAAACTTTCCATAGAGATCTTCTCTATGTTCTATACAAATATGCTTTTTTGTTTTCTCTTCCGCAGACTGAAGACTTTAACCGCAGAGACCAGCGTGATTGTCTCAGCTCTGCAGAAATCAAAGTCTGGCCTCATGGAAGTCAGTGAAGACCAGACAAAGATCAGGAGGTGCCCAGATATGCCCTTACCTGACTTTAATGATGAATACAAGGATGCTCTCAAACACAAATCGGTCTACATGGTAGGTCGGCTGAGATGGATGCACACTTGTTTTTCCTATGTGAATTAATTTTCGTGCTTGGGCACATTTTGTTTTACATGAATTTGAACGGCAGTGTTTCCCAATATTTTTTTTTATATGCTCATAGTTTACCATGTGTGAAACCCTGGCTCACTAGATTTGTCTCCAAAAGACAAAGTTTCCTTCTTTTACTCTGTTAATTAAAAGCCATCTGCTGCCACCCAGTGGAAGATTATTTATTTTACCTGCCTTTTTAACAACATAAACATCATTTGCAATCTGTTTCGTTTGTTGTAGAAAGGATTTCCCCTGGAAACAACACTGGATGAGATTCAGGAATGGCTGTCTGGAAAAGGTACCATAGAGAACATCCAACTGAGGAGAAACCTCCAGAGGCAGTTTAAGGTAACGCTGGTGGATTTAGAGTACAACAGGGAGATTGTGATGTTGTGACTTGTTTTAGAAGGTACATTTAATATAATATGTGTTTTTTGCAGGGCTCAGTGTTCATCTGCTTCAACACAGAAGAATCGTCCAAACAGTTCCTCGAACGTTCAGACATAAAGTCATTCAAAGACAATGAGTTGATTGTGTTGTCAAGGTAAGTAAGGATAGAATATAATTTATTATTTCTCTTTTTGTGTTTAGGCGAATTAAGAAAAAGACTGAAATGTAATTGCCCGTTTCATTCCGACTTATAAATCAGTAAATGGACTGTATAAAGATATATAAAATAGAGTTTTGGTTTTATTTAGTATTATTATTTAGTACTTGTGCTCAAGAAAGCAAAGGCTTTTTTTTTTCCAATAATCCACTCTTTTAACTGATGTTTCTTCAGGGAAGACTACCACACAAAGAAAGCAGAAGAACGCAAACAGACCAAAGCAGAGACTAAAGCTAAAGCTAAGCAGTGAGTATATGCCATATACCAATATTATATACTTTTTTTTAACAATTGATAAATTAAACAATGTCTTGCAGAGACAAGGAGCAGCAGCAGAAAGAGGCAGAAGATAAAGAAATGGTAGGTTTTTTCCCAATGTTCAACATCTTATGTAGTGAATCCTGCTCTTCTAATGAGTAGCTTCATGTGTAAGATGTTTGTAGATAATATTGTTTCAAAATTATTCACATTTTGTCAGCAGGCCAGTGTGCACTTAAGACTAATCTGAACACTAACTCTGTCGTAGGGTTTGCTCCTGGAGGAACAGTCTGGCTGCTTGTTGAAGTTTTCAGGAGAGCTAGAAGATGTTTCCAGAGAGGATTTTCACAAGTTGTTCTCAGGTCACGGGAAGATCAAGTGGGTCGATTTCACCAGAGGAGCCAAAGAAGTAAATCACAAACATTCACATGAATAGTTTTAACTTTCACCAGACAGCAGATGAGTTAACATTTTGTAAACTTTTTGATCCATAAAGGGCACCCTACTATTTGATGGGAAAGCAAATGAGGCGTTCGAGAAGGCCAAGGAGGCAAATGATGGGGAGCTCAAAGTCAAGGACAACAGTGTGACGTGGCAGGTGCTGGAGGGAGACGAGGAGAAGGATGAATTGAAGAAGATTATCGAGGCTCAACAGGAGTCGTACAGCAGGTCCAAAGGCAGAGGTAAATACGATGGAAATAAATGCAACATAATCAAAAAATTAGGTTGTGGGTTTTTTGTTTTACCTTAATCTGTGTGTTTTATGTCTAAAGGTGGAAGAGGAAGGTCTGGGGGCAGGGGCAGAGGCGGCAAAAGGGGTAGAGGCGGCCGGGATCAGGGCAGAACACATTATCAGGGCAAAAAGACGAAGTTTGACAGTGATGATGAAGACGGTGACAACGGTGAGTGAAGATTTTCAACTCTGTCTACAAATCTAGTTGAACAAAGTGTCTCAACTAACTGGGTCACATACTGTTATTTAGTAAACATCTAAAGTTATGATAGTCCATGTTAAAAAGGTAATCTGTGGCAGTTGACTTATTCATTATTAATTTCTTTTTTCCCCCCAGAACCTTCGGCTCCAAAGAGAGAACTGGAAGATGCTGATGGTCCTGCAGCAAAAGTTGCCAAAACAGAAAATGGATCTTAGTCACAAAAATACTTATTTTTCTTCCTCTTTTGTGAAAACATTTATTATAAACAGGTAAAACACAAAGACAATTTAAAATCCATTCCAGTTGAAAACATCAGATTTTTGAGAATCTTAAGAAATCCACTTGGATGTCGACCTAAAAACAAGAAGAAAAAAAAAGTTCAACGTTGATCTCCATCAGTTGTCAGCCTTTTAAGTCCCTGTTTAATAATGTGCCTCCTCCATTGATTATGTGCTTTTGTTTCTAACATTTTTAAGGTGTTCAACACATGATCTTACTGGGACATTTTAGTTGGTTTTGTAAGGCCTGTGGTGTAGTAGCCACACTTTGTATTGTTTTCTTTTTCATAGAATTCCAATGAAGAGTGAGAACATCTGCCATGCTGTTTTTTAAGTTTGCATATGTGAATAGAAAATAAAATATTTCACAAAGTATTTTTGTTTTTTTGCACTGTTGGACACTGACATTCACATAAACTTACAGACTTCTTTTTATGAAACTTGTAAGATGCCGGCAGGTCGTATCTGAGTTCTGCAAAGACATGAATTCCCTCATCAGACATGTTACCATTATAGGAATAATGTTATGTTTTAACTTTTTCACTACCTGCTATTACTTCCATCTTCACTCCCCAATCAGTTGCCTTTTTCTGTATGTGCTTTTATAAGAGGATCAAACAGAAAGTGATGAAATGATCAGACCTCAGTGGTAAAGAATATGGAATGAAAGACATTAAGGTATCTTTTTTTAAAAAAAAAAAAGATAAATAAGCTGTCACTCACCTCCCTTGTTGATGATTTATGAAGAGAGTAGACTGCATTCTTCGCCATTGTCAATGCAGCCCTGAGGAATTTCATGTCCATTCCTTTGACATTAATCAAAGTGAAACAGACATGCAACAGAAGGTTTACACTGCAGACATAAAACTGCAACATTTTTACATCATTTTACAAGTCCACTAACCCTGGTTATGTTTGGTTCCAAACGGTGGATTCATGATGACTGTGTCAAACTTTTGGGCGTAGGCATCCGGCTCAAGGGAACACAGATCACACTGGACCAAATCCACGTTAGAAATTTCAAATTCATCAACGTTTCTTTTAAATATGTCCAAGGCATCATCATCAATGTCAAAGCCGACGCAGAGTCTAAAAAGAATAGAACAGTGTGGGTGACAGAAAACAATGAAATGTATTATTGTATGTCATTTAATCTGGACATAAGTGACAACTGTCTGCTAACAGTTCAAGCAAAGGTAAACATGACATATTTTGACTGTTTGTAAAACTTTTCTTCTTAAATACTGCCTGCTGTCACTTGTTTAATCAACCAGTATTACAACATTTTAGATGATATATGATAACAGTTGCTCACCCTGCATCCAGCATCGCAGACCCGATGCTGAGTACTCCACAACCACATCCCAGATCTGCCACCAGTTTGCCCTCGATGTCATCGAAAGTGTTGTGGATTGTATAAAGCATACATGCTGAGGAAAACACACAAGCAAATACTGTCAAAAACCTCACCAGAAGCAAAAGAAATTACAAGCTTTTTGCTTTTGACACCTGCAATGTGAGGACTAGTCGGGTACTGCTCAAGAAGAATCTTTGGTTCTTCAAACACGTCTACCTGCTGCAGACAACTTTCCAGTTCCTTAAGTTTCATACCGACTCACTGTAAAACCACAACCCTAAAGCTCCCTACTCCACTACTACAAGCGGAAATTTATTTTAGAACATGTTTTCCAGCTATAACACCCGTAGTTGTGTTTTCGAGCATGTTGCACATCTAATTTCCGGTCTGTGCGTACCCTTCAAAACAGACCGTCCGGACATCGCACGCGTCATACTCAGTTCCGACGGAGACGTTCAGCAGCCTTTTCTCTCGGTCTTCTTGACACCCATAGACAAAACCGAATTATTAATTATTGACCTTATTATTCAACCACGGTCAATACATTGTAATTAAACTACAATTGATGCTTTAAAATAGCTTCAATTGACCTCAATTTATTCACGACATGTCGGCAGGGATTCTCTATTAAAGAACTATACTCCTTTTTATTTACTTTTGTAGCGAAATAATAATAGAAAGTCTTATGAAAAATACCGTAAAAATAATATTTTATACCAGCTTAAAAATAATTCCTCAAACCTGCCCACAATGAGTTGCAGAGACGTAGAGTAAAACATTTTAGAATTTTGTTGTATTCCAGAAAAACATTAAGCGGCATGAACTGTAACTAAGAATTATTATTCTGAAAGTAGTTTTCCATTATTTGGTATAATTTTACTAATTCTTTATTGCACGTTATTAGCTTGAAAAAAGTAAAGTTTTCTTGTATGAAGATAAAAGGACAGTTTACATGAAGGTGTTTCTTCATAAACATGGGACATTAAGAAACTGTAGAAACAGTGATGCAACACTGTGGATGTGACGAGACTGGGATGGTCCAGCACAGGGTTTGTTGTTGCCTGGAAACAGAAAAATACAAAACAACGAGGACCTAGTTCACGAACAGGGCTTAATCTGAAACAGAGAGCAGCTCTTATTCTGTAGACTCTGTCGGGCACGCGTTCAATTGACTGAAAAATTGAGAGAAACATATACTATAGTATCTTTCTTGCACAGATCGAGTTCCTGGAAGTCCACCAGAAAACGCAACCAGCCATATCGCGAGAAAGCCCGAGAACATGGTAGCAAGACAACAAAAATAAATTTGTGGACAACAAGCCAGAGTGCATGATGGCGGCGTCGCTGCTGCGCCGGGACAAGAAAGCTACTGCCGCCCACTTCAAGGCAGACTTGAGCCGGACTGACAATTCCTCCGGCGTCCGGCAACTACAGGAGCTGCTCGACGAAGTGCTAAATCCGGAGAAACCAGCAACGGACACGGAGGCTCTTGACTGGTGTAAATGTCTGATTGCAGGAGGCGAAGGTTTCGAGGAGTTCTGCAAAACGGTCCGATCCTATGACAACGCTACTCTGTGCGGCTTGGTATGGACCGCTAATTTCGTGGCGTATCGATGCCGGACGTGTGGCATCTCTCCGTGCATGTCGCTGTGTGCCGAGTGCTTCAACAACGGGGACCATACGGGCCATGATTTCAACATGTTCAGGAGCCAGGCTGGCGGGGCCTGTGACTGTGGAGACAGTAATGTCATGCGAGAGAGTGGGTAAGTCCAGGCTAGCTGTGAGCTTAGCTACACGGCTACTGAGCCTCGGTTGTGGTCAGTTTCGCCTTGAGATTGGTCATCTGTCAATTTCACCCTCTCTCATGGTGGTCGTCCGGTACGTGAGGGTCAATTGGAGACGGTTCCATCAGCGACCTGCTCAGTGTCAACTGTCAGTTGTCATTGTTGTGACGCTAGTGGTCAGTGATGGGGCAATTGACGATGACTGGACGATAATGGCCACAGGGGCTCTGCTTATAAACAATGTTTTTGCTAGTAAACTGACATTAGTAATGTCTAATTTTTGCCAGTGTGAATATTTGAATTATTTTGTCTTTGGCCAATAAAAGCAGAAATATTACAACTCTAATTCGAGTTAAAAATAACCAATCATATAATATATTTTACCCTGGTTGTCAATAAATTATATAAGTTATATATATAAATTATATAATACATATTTACGTTATTCAGGACTATTAACAGTTCCACGTTTGTACGTTACATTTTAAGGGCTAGTATGGAATTGTTTATTTTTCTAACATAAAACAATTATAACGGTTGAATCTCTATAGGCTTTGATTTCAGCTTCACAATGAGCCAAAATAAGACAATAGACAATTAAAAATTAAATTAGTTACAAGAGCAATAATGATATATTTTCCTGATTCTGTGCCTTTTTAACAGACCTACAACAAATAAAACAAAATGTACGTGTTATTACAAAGACCATACATCAGTTATACCACAAATTCTGTCAGTTTTTACAGGCTACAGTGGAGAGCCAACTCTAGTACACATTTCATGTGCGGGCCAAATATAATTTTATTGCGGACCAGATTTGGCCAACCGCCCAGAGTTTGACACCTGTGCTCTAAACAGACACTTTGCAACTACTTTTTACCTTTTAGCTTCTGGCGTTTACCACTGTGTGGCCACTGGACTGGCTGATATGAAGTCTGAATTTAAGAACTCTGCTGCTTTAATAACCCACATAAATAATTTTACGTAGTTATATTATTCTCTGTAACTGTGTTTTTCATGGGTAAAATGACATATTTACTTATTTTTTTCATACATTGCTTTGTTCAGCTGTGTTGTTATTCCTACACCGTGAATTCTATTATGCTTATGTTATTCAGTTGCTTTTGTTATTAAGTTATTGTATCAGCTCTAGACTGGTATCTAGACTCAAACATATCTGCCACGTCTTTATAAAAAATTATAGTCAATTAAAAAATAAATAAATGTCAATAGACTGTTATGATTTTCACAACATTATTTCAATCAAAAATTAGATTTTAATAGTTTTTGTTATGAATAATTTTGTTGCAAATTCTCCTACTGGCCACTAGAGATGGACTGCATTTCTTAGTGACCTCAAAGTGACACTAAGAAAACATACTGTACAACCTCTCTACTGTTATGAAGAGTGAAAAAAATCAGATTCCAATAGATATTTAAATGTTTGTTTCCTCTGTATAGGTTTTGCAGACGGCATCGGTTAAGAACTGGAGAAAATATACCTTCAATACCTCGAGATCTTCTCTTGATGTCTGAGCTGGTTCTTCCTCGATTTATCCTGAGCACCATCCAGTATCTGAGGGATGGATACGTTGAGCCAGGTGAATATACAACACAAAAATAAAAGTACTTTATTGTAAGATTTCACTGATAAATATCAACTGCACATTATGGGTGCTACTCAACTTTGGTGTCACACATTTGTTGTCTGTTATCTGGCCCCACCAGACACTTCAACTGAGAGGGATCTTCACAAAGTTCTTCAGCAGCTGGAGCCTCAGATATCGTTCCTGGAGGAGCTCACAAAGATGGGTGGAGCCATGAGAACCGTACTGACAAAGATCTTGACAAATCTGCAAACATTCAAAGAGTTGAGCATGGGTGAGTAGCAACACGGCCTAACTATAGCATTTATTGTCCCTCAAAACCTCCAACTGTTTCTCTTATTAATCATTTGTCTATATGTCCGAAAAAAGAGACTTGAATCTGATATAAAAATAATTAGGTGACACTAATTTATAATGAAATAGTCTCTATACTTACCCGACTGTAATCACATTTTCCTCTGTTTCAGGCCAAGAAGAGAATGCATATGCTAAAAACAACTATGACAAATATCTGTCAGCCTTGAAGAATTCTGGCCTGGTGTCGGTGGAGGAGAAAGCACAGGGCGCTACTGGAGATGTTGCTGTTGGTGCAGAGGGCGGTGCAGGGGCATTGGCTTTACTAGGTGAGCTGCACACTTTTAGAATTGATAAATAGGACCCACTGACACAGGCATTGGCAAATATTTTGGCTCATGGGCCACAGTTGGTCCTAAATCTGGCCACAGGGGCCGAGTCCAGTGCAGAAACATGGATCAGTCGTTTGAACAAAGATTGATGGCAAGTAAAAGTCATGTATAAAACCTAAAATCTTACATTTCTAATACACTTAAGGACATCTTCTACTGGCATTATTGGAGGGAAAAGGCATAAGTATAATAATATTATAAATGATTTAATTTGGACAAGGTTGATGTGTCGCTCAACGGACCGCATCCGGACCCCGGGCCCTAGTTTGCCTGTACTAGAACCTACAAGATTCAGCCATTCAATCACCATCTGCATCCAGGATTTGTGCTTCTTGCTAACTGTATTTTCAAAAAGGTTTTGTAAAATGCTGAAAATTGCTCTTTGTATTCATTTTATTTCTAAGGTGCAACTGCGCCAGGAAGTCCAGACGGGTCTGTCAAGGAGGTTTGTGTTGATATTAGCTACACCTATAAATATATTTTTTTACTTACCTGTTATTTTTACTGCTTGGTTTTATATGTTTCTTTGATAACAAAAATAAGAGACAGAAAATAATGTTTATTTTTCCCGAGGCAGTCAGATTTATTAAGGTGGAATGCTTGCCACAGGGCAAAGTTTGGAACCAAGTGCATCATAATTACGGCGGTGGACTTTGTAGCAAAATAAAAAAAATGGTTATTATAAAAAGAATCTGGCAGAAAATCAAACCCTACAAATCATTAGTCTTTTATTGATGAACTTAAGAACTTCCTGGCTCCTTTTTTAAACAATGTGAGGATTTTAATAGATGTCTGGCTGCTATTTTAGAAAAGAAACTTAAAGAGAGTGAGTCACCCCCTCGCCAAAAAAAAGTTCATGATAAATATCTATCCCTAGAGAGTACCCTTTGGGAAATCAAGGGAATACGTAGAAAAATATATGTGTGTTTTTTTTTTTTAATGTTCTTTATTTATACTCTTAGGAAGACCAAGATGGAGGTCAGTCAGTGGGTCAGAGGAAGAGGGTGAAGCTCAGCAGCAGTACCAAAGGTATGGAATGCATCAATACATGAATACATGTGGCTTTTTTTCCAATAATTAATTAATTAATCAATTTTTCTTATATTAGATCCAAGGATAATTGAGTCACTAAAACACAAATGCTTTCTGGAGGAGCTGCTGTTCTGGACAATAAAGTATGAGTTTCCCCAGAAGATGGTAACTTTCCTGCTGAACATGTTGCCCGACCAAGATTACAAGGCAGGTGTATCAGCAGATTTCAATGTCTCCCACTTGTCCTGTACTACGACCTAATAATCGTCACTGCCTCCTACAGATCAACTTCACGAAAACATTTGTTCAGCATTATGCATTCATCATGAAAACGCTGATGAAGAGCCACGAGTCCGACACCATGTCCAACCGCATCGTACACATAAGCGTCCAGCTGTTCAGTAATGAGGAGCTGGCCCGACACATGGCGGAGGAGTGTCATCTTCTGGACATCATGGTCTCTGTGCTGCTCTACATGATGGAGAGTTGCCTTATTAAAAGTGAACTTCAAGGTGAGTTTACACTATTTCTACTTTCTACTTTTTTTTTTCTTGACCAACTTTGTATTGAAATACCTCAAAATGTATGTTTTTTTTTTTAAGATGAAGAAAACAATCGCCACGTGGTGGTGAACTGCAGTGAGGCACTGCTGAAGAACAACACCTACTGGCCCTTAGTTAGTGATTTCATAAACATCCTCTCACACCAAAGTGTAGCCAAGAAGTTCCTGGAGGACGACTCCTTGTTGATGCTCTGGATGAGCTTTGTGTCATTTTTCCAGGGTGAGTCAGAATGTTGATGATGAATGGAAAATAAGAGATTTATTTTAGCTTCCGATCATGCTAAATGTATCTGGTTCTAATGAAGTGAATCCAAACTTTTTTGTGTCAACCCTGTCGCCCTGTCAACGCATTCAGTTATTTTTCACAGTTGCATGATCTAAGAACTTAAGTCTTTAAGATTATATATATTATATATATCTTGTAATTTTAGGCTTTATTGGCCGACTCTATGATGGCTCAGCTTATTTTTGGATTAGAAGCATTTTTTTTATCTTGAGAACTCAAGCTTGAATCTTTTCTGGATCTCAGAAAACTCTGAAAAAAAGAATAAAACTGAAACCAAGTTGGAGGTAATACTTGGTAAAGTTAATTTTACTTGATATTGAGGCATCAAAGTCGGAACAATTTCCAGAACAAAATGAAAAGTTTATAATAATATCCCCTGAAATCCCTTATCAGTCCTACTTCAGGGCAGCAATTCCCAAACTTCACTGCAGCACTAAAAAGTATTTTGTGCTTTGAAATTTGAACTCTCTTTATACCTGTAACATGTGGACTGTGAGCACTTTTGTGCAGTGTTTTTACACTGCAGTAATGTGCCTAGTCATAAATGCTTTGGAGACGGTGCTGTACTAAATATAAAATACCTTATTTAAGGATTTGTGAGTCTGACACTTTGTCACCAATTTAGAATTGTGGCCCGAGCTGCTCGCTGGCCATGTGAACTCTTCCACCACCCTAAAAATAAAACTTGGTGTGTGCACGGTGTGTTTAGAGTTTCCCCTCTCAGAGTTTCTGTGCACAGATGCAGCATGATGTTCATGCACGCCTCTAGAATGAGTTTAGCCTTAAGTCATTTCCTGTGCAGGAAACCATTGATATATAAACTTTATTTTCCTACCTTAACTTTGTCAACTTTTTTTTCTTCAGGTATGAACCTGAATAAACGAGAGTTGAATGAACATGTGGAGTTTGAGTCTCAGACATACTATGCAGCCTTTGCAGCCGAACTTGAGGCCTGTGCACAACCAATGTGGGGTTTGTTGACCCACTGCAAAGTCAAAGTAAGTGTCAAGCCAAATGCACAAAACCCCCTTGTTACATATACATAATATTGTAATTTTAAAAATAATACACCTCCCTTATTTTCTTACATTTTTTGTCCATCTTAATGTCTGGTACTGCTGAAGGTATATTAGCTGAATTAGCTTTTTTTGGCAGTGCATTGACATAGCTGACGTAAAGTGATAGATATTACATCTTAAATTAACCTCTCCTTTATTGGCCCTAACAAGGGAGAACAGTGGAATGGTGAGGTTACAAGAGCAGAGATGGTGAAGGTGCAGGAGATTGGATACTTAGGATCATCTGTTCATAGCAGTGGAGACTGTGGAAGAGAGGAGAAAAATAGAGTACAGACAGGATGGACATCTGGAGAAAAGAGTCAGGGGTGATCTTTGATAGAAAAGAGTCTGTTAAGGTGAAGGTTTATGGTTGTGAGACCAGCCATGATGGATGGATTAGGGACAGGTGGAGGAGTTAAAGACGCTGAGATTCTCTTTAGGAGAGACAAGGATGGACAGGATCTGGAATGAGGTCTTTAGAAGGACAACACAGACAGGAAGGTTTGGAGAAAAAGCTAGAGAAGACAGATTGAGATGGTTTGGACATGTTCAGGGGAGGGACAGTGGATACATTGGTTGAAGAATGATCCTAGAGATGGAGCTACCAGGTAGGAGACAAAGAGGAGATTGATGGATGCAGTGAGGGAGGACATGGAGGTAGTTGGAGTCAGAGGAGAAGATACAGAGGACAGGGTGCGATAGAAAATGTTGACTTGCTGTGGCAACCACAGAAAAAGGGACAAGAGGAAAGGAGTGGTACAGTTGTTTTCTAAATGACTATGTAACCTAAAAAAAGTCCTAAAGTGTGTTATTGTCCATTACAGGAGACTCAGGAATACACTAAAACTGTGGTACGCTATTGTTTGGAGACCCTTCAGATCTGGTTTGATGCCATTACTTTCATTGATGAGGTACAGTGTGAGAAAAATACCAAAGAGAAAACTCACGGATACATGTCTGTGTTTCCTGTCTAATGGACACGTGTATCTCTAACAGCCTGCACCAAACCAGGTTACTTTTCACCTGCCGCTGCATCGCTACTATGCCATGTTCCTCAGTAAGGTATGTTCACTGCTCTCTTAACAAATACATGCCCTTGTTCTGAGCTATTGTTATGGTCTGTCTGATTCTTCGGGGCTAAATTTTTACCAGGCAATAAAGTGCCAAGGCCTGGACCTGGACAGTCTTCTGCCGGATCCAGAGATGCTGATGAAGATTATGGTGCATCCACTCCAGATCCAGGTCTATAGCACCAAATGGCTGTTTTATAAGGGAAATCCATGTGTGCTTCAATGTGTTTATATTTATATTTATATTTTTGTAATTCTAGGCGTGTTTATCAGAGATCCACAGCAACATGTGGGTCAGGAATGGGCTGCAGATCAAAGGACAAGCTATGACCTACGTGCAGTCTCACTTCTGTAACTCCATGATCGACCCAGACATCTTCTTACTCCAGGTAAAGCTGGGCAAATACAAATATTTTACGCCTGAGATTTCTTAACTTACTTATCTCTACTGTTCAAGACGTCTCTCATGTCACAGACTAAAATAGAAGTTGTTTACATTGTGACGATTTTAAAGAGAGCAGTTGACTTTTTTCGACTGAAGTTGTTTCTATCTGTGTGACTTTCTATTTCCCTATTGTTTTGAAGGCTGATTCAATAATATAAGCCCAGTTTATTTAATGTTAATGATTGTTTTTGGTAGGTTATTCTGTCCAACACTAGACATTATTTGTTATCCTTAAATTCTGCATAAAGAATCATAACTGATTCAGTTAAAAAAATTGTGGCAAATTTCTATAACTTATATTGAGGTAGTGTTTTTATGTCGTATGTCGTCAGAATTGAAGCGTTTGGGCAATATCGGATATTGGCAAAAGTTAAAATTGGACATCCCTAACTAAATCTCTTCCCCGTGTTTTTTTTTTTTCCAGGTGTGTGCGTCGAGGCTGGATCCTGACTATTTCATCTCCAGTGTTTTTGAGAGGTCAGCAACTCTTTTCTCCCTGACGAGCCTCCAGCCCCACACATATGGTCATGTGTTTCTCACACTGTTTCCCGATGCGCAGGTTTAAAGTGGTCGACCTGTTGACCATGGCTTCTCAGCATCAGAATGCTGTGTTGGACTCTGAGCAAGAGAGACCCATGCTTGAAGGAGCGCTCACCTTTCTGGTCATACTCACCAGTCTTCGTATACACTTGGGTAGGTTTTTATTAACTACTCAGGCTCCTGGAAATACCACGGCCTCTGAAGTCTGCACAGTTTAAGACCTGTGAAGGGCATTACTATATATATTTATATTTGTATAAAAATAACAACAATAAATGCCAGAGCTGGTCTAAAAATATTCATTAGGTTACAACTATTAAACACTAATCTAATTCTAATCTAATCTCCAACCTCAGGAATGACAGACGACGAGATCCTTCGTTCTGAGATGGTCTCCCAGCTGTGTATGAACGACCGTACCCACAGTGCACTGCTGGACCTTGTATCCTCCCGTCTGCCTAAATGGGATGACCAGTGTTTGTTTTTTTTTTTTTCCCAATACTTAATTTTTCTTAACGTTGATCTCACAGATTCCAGAGAATCCCAACCCTAAGAGTGGTATTGTTCCTGGGAGTTGTAGTTTTGAGGAGATGCTCTCCGCTGTGGCCGACTTCAAGGCTCCGGTGTTTGAGCCTGGAGGCTCCATGCAGCAGGGCATGTACACACCTAAAGGTAGGAGGACCGGTTCATCCTTCTTGAATCAACCTTGAATTTTAATATTTCACCTTAAATTTTCGTGGGAGCGATTTACTGCCCTCTGTTGGACATTTTTAGAATTGGACAGCAATATGGAAAAGAAATATAGAGTATGTAATTACAAGTAAATGTTATGTGTTGCTAACTCAAATATCAACCTTATTGAAAACATTATTTATGTATATATTTTCTTGTTTTAACTGAAAATTATTTTTATATACCCTATGGGCTGATTAAATGTGAACTACTGGGTGTCACAATATTATTAAATTCCTAATATCTTAAGTGGAACTTTATGTGTTACCACACATAATGCTAAATAGTTAATTCTAGTAATGTTAAACGCCAGAAAAAGAAGACCTCCATACAAAATTCCCAGGCTTGGCTAATAAGACAACAAAAAAAAGAAAAAAAAAGTTATATATGGTCATTCCACAACCTTCAGAATGGGAATCATAACAACTGTCTTTAAAATGACAAAAGTTTTTTTGAACAGGTCTAAATTCACATAAATAACATATAAAACTGAATGTGCTATTGTCCTTTAAAAAAGATATCAATTCATGATTTAGTACAGAATAGTTCCAGCTGTTGTATAAACTAGATATTCATTTACACTTCAAAAAATCAACATCAGCTCTGTCACTGTCATTGTGTCATTTCTAATAAATATTCCCAATTTGGAGGCGTGTATTCTGGTTTGAAGGCCATGTTTTGTATTCCTACCTGTCATACTGTGTCTCACCACTTGGGGTCAGACTTGTACTTCTAAAAGAAAAGACAGAGAACGAGTGAAAATTGGAAATCAACATTGCACTTTTAAAACCAGAGTTAAAAAAAAAAACATGTTCTCCTTTTCTCTCATGTAGCCGAGGTGTGGGAGAAGGAGTTTGACCCCATCATGGTCATCCTCAGAACGGTGTATCGACGCGATGTCCAGTCAGCGATGGACAGATACTCGGCATTGTAAGTGTAACACAAAAGCAGGTATCACCTCTGAGATTGCTTAGGTGACCTACATAGATGGTGGATACTTTTTTAATCAAATGGTGTTGTAGTCACGTGTCCCTATGTCCACATCACTGTGTCCCGATCTGTTCAGTGTCACAGTGGACGCTCCATCACCTGCAGTTGAAGGTGCATGATAAGAAAAGGGCAGGACACCTTGGTGCCAGACTTGGTTCCAATTAGGTCCCTGTCTAGAAAAATCAATGTATTATTTCAGGGTAAATTGTAATGTGTCTGAAAGCAGCTTTCACATTCTGTGAAGACACCTTCACAGATAAATGTTTAGGTGAAGCTGGTCAAGGAAATACTTTCCTTCTTCCTCTTCTTCTTCTCCTCTCGGCTTGTGCCTTTCTCAGGGGTTGCCACAGCAAACCACCAAATTTCCATTTCACCCTGTCCTCGACTCTAACTCCAACTACCTCCATGTCCTCTCTCCCTGCATACATCAATCTCCTCTTTGTCTCCTACCTGGTAGCTCCATCTCTAGGATCATTCCTCTACCAATGTATCCACTGTCCCTCCTCTGAGCATGTCCAAACCATCTCAATCTGGCTTCTCTGGCTTTTTCTCCCAACCTCCCTGTCTGTGTTGTCCCTCTAATCACCTTATTCCTGATCCTGTCCATCCTTGCGTCTCCATAAGAGAATCTCAGCATCTTTAACTCCTCCACCTCCAGCTCTGCCTCCTGTTTTCTACCTATTCCTGGTGTCACTAAAAATTTTTGAATGAGATGCTTAAAAAACAAAAGCCCCTCTTAGAGCTCCAGTGTTGAGGAATCATCAGTGCAGATATTGTATTTGGCAGGACACATTGTGTGGTTAACTCCATCTCCTTTACAAGCCTGAACCTTTTTTTTTTTGAGCTCCCCAGGCCAAATGGAACACAGCCATATTTCCTCCAGAAACATATTCATGCTGCCACTGCCAATTTGACTTTCGATACCAGCCTCATGTTGCTCATTCACTGGGTAGGAATATGATGGATTGCCTGTCAAGTGGGCCCTGGTGCTGTACAACCGTGATCCCAATTTCACTAATAGAGTCTGTGACCGCACTGCTCATCGGCTGTTCTCTTGCGTAGACCCAAATCTTTCAGTGAAGTGAATAATCCGCAGCGGTATTGGATATGATTTAGTCAAACTCTTACTGTTTCACTTTCTGCGAGAAAGAACAGACTTTTCTGAGCTGGTCAGCAGTTTTTATTAACAGATTTTTTTTCTTCTTCTTGTTTTTCTTTTTCATGGAATTGTTGATTATATTCAGCTTGAAACAATCCGGTATTCACACTGGCAACCCCTGGCCCCCGTACAAGGAGAGAACACCTCTGCATCCCTGTTACAAAGGCCTCATCAGGCTGTTGCACTGCAAGACGCTGCACATTGTCATTTTCACTCTCCTATACAAGGTGAGTCTTTCACTGTCTATGTGGGTGATAATTCACTGCTGTCACACTGTATATGGACTGAATTAGACCTGTCTGCTGTGCTATCACATACATGTGTCATAATAAGTGTCAAAAAATAAAAATGACTATTTGTTCAAGTTGGCATGTTACAAGTCTCTAGAGAAGGAGGAAAAAATAGGAATTTCTGCAGATGTCAAGTAGAAAATGCGGCGGTTATAAAGATATTAAGTTTAGTATTTACATTTTAAACAGGTGATTCAATTGTTTCCTTTATATTTAACAATTCTACTGATTTGAAAAAAGTCAACATTTACATTTTAGATTGCAAGGTCTACGTTTTCTAACACTAAAATCCGTCAGGAGGGGAATATTGCAGATGAGATTAAGTGATTTTTTTTTTAACATGTAGTTCTGCACCTTACAGATATGGATGGACCATCAGAACATGTCTGAGCATGTGCTCTGTATGGTGCTGTACCTGATTGAGCTCGGCCTGGACAATCAAGTTCAAGACAACAAGGGAGATGAGGTCAGATTGGCCATCAGCCTTCGGTCACCGACGCCCACACTGCACAGTCAGCAGATCGGCATCTAACGAAAGGTGGTTCTATTTCTTTCAGGAACCTTGCATTGAGGAGCACTGCCACGACAGCTGGTTCCCTGGCATTGACCTCCTCTCCAATTTGCACCATGTTATTAATTTTGTGAGGGTCCGGGTCCCTGAGACGGCTCCCGAGGTGAAGAGGGAGGCTCCACCCAGCACTAGCACTGAAGCGTCCTCCTATGGACAGGTGAAGGAAACTTTGCTCCACATTTATGGTCCTTAGTTTTGGGGATCTGCAGGCGTCATCAGTTCATTTAATTTCCTCACGTTGCCAGAAACATTTCAGCAACTGTTTCACATCCACTGTTCATCTCCTGTAGAGACACCATTTAGAGATATTTTTTTTTCTCAGAAAAAATTGTTTTCAATTTTCAATTCCTTGCTTACTTAGTATCCCAGTGACATTTTATAATCTAAAAAACATATAGCTGTGCATAACAAAATGGCAGAAATATTTCAGCTGGAGCTGAGCTAGCTGTGTATCTGTTAAAGGTTTCACAACAAGGATGTGAAAAAGTCTTAGTGATAGACCCTCTTTTACAATGTAAGCCCCAAAAACCTTTGCCGTGTGAGGGTATAGCAAGGTAAAAAAAATGAAATAAATTTTCTTGTCCTGTGATAACTGAGGTTTTCTTAAGGGATCATCAAAAAGTCCTGACTACAAGTGTGCAGAACAAAAATGTAAAATTTTTATATGCCTAAAATATTATCTAAAATAAGTCACTTAAATGTTATAATTTAATTTTGTAAAGATTTCCATATTAAATATGTGTTTAAGGTTCTTTTTTTAAGTTTTTTTTTTAGTTTACATCATAAAACAAACTCTACTTTTCACCATTACCGTAGTCGTGAGTTTAATTGCTTTTCAGTCTTAGTTTATTTAGTGAATTGAGAGATGATTTCAAGAACTTGGACATTCTGGAAAAAAAAAAAACAACTTAATTTGAATGATTCTGTTCTCACTGATGAGCAAACAATTATTTCCTTTCTCCCTCCTCTTTCCACAACATTGAACCCTGGGTGTCAGCAGGGGGCACTGTGCAAACTAAGCAAATTATGAATAACAATCTTAATTCTCGATTTAATTAATGACTTACTTTCCACCAGAGCTCTCAGTGATGGCATGAGCTTCTTCACTTTCTTATTCCGAGTGTCATCACCATCATTATTATTGTGCTTATTTGCTCTACTTGCTTCACAGAACTCCCGTCGTCTGTCGTGCAATTGGAGAGAGGTAGCTGTCAGCACCTGTTTGTTCTGTGCTTTATAAGAGGCTGTTTGCTCTGATGTCACTGTCGGCTGACTTTGTGTTTTTCATCTTTATAATATAAATGAATTTCTGTGCACGTGTTTTCCCGGGTGCTCCTCCGGGGGGGGGTGGTCTGCTGTACTGTGTCTGGGTGTGAGTACAATGTCATGCTTCAGCAGTTTCCCTCCCTTCTTCGACTGCTGAAACTAATTATGTGTGTAATGCAGGTTTGGGTAAATGCTTTTTAACCGCATGTCAGTATGATGGATGTCGCCTTGACTCGGGTGTATGATGTATGTTTATTTAACGGTGCGGCTCAGGTGCTTTCTGGCAGGTCAGGTCAGGGCTATCCTTCAGAGAGCTTCTGGGTTTCTACATCAGAATGATTAGAAGTTTCCCAGTGTTCTGTTGTTGCACCGCACCGTCTGCACCAAGGCTGAGAAACGTCAGCTGACATTTGGACAATCGTGACGACTTAATGCATCGTCTGTCCAACGATTGTGGTGAAACCTGCTTCTATCTTTTAGCCTCAATCCGGACTGGTATTGATATTAATAGGAGTGTTTGGAGTTTGGAGTTTGATGAGATGGTTTTCACGGTTGTTGAGCTTCTTTCTTTTTTTAAGTGTGGTGATGTCAGTGCTTCATAAAAGTACATGCCAGACAACATGTTTTAGCTGTTTGTGGATCACCTGTGAGGTCATGAAGTTCTTCAAAAAGGAAAACATTATTGTTTATTACTGCATTTATAAATGTTCATTGTTGTTTTTTTTCTGTGTTCATAGAACCTGCGTGAAGCTCAGATGTTTAGCCTGGTGGCGGAGCGCCGGCGGAAGTTCCAGGAGATAATCAACCGCAGCAACACAGAAGCCGCTCAAGTCATCAGACCTAAGAGCTCATCAACACGCTGGGTTCCACCTGGTTCTCCTCCCCAGATGGTGACTGAGATCCTGGAAATCAGAGAGAGCATGTTGTCTCTTCTCATCAAGCTCCACCAGAAACTGACGTCCAAACAGAACTCTCTGTCGGCGTCCTGGCTGGAGGACATGGACATCAGCCGTCACGGTCACGGAGACGGAATTACCGCCATCGAGCGCATTCTCACCAAGGCGGCAACGCGCAGCTGTCAGATCAAGCGTAGCATCCAGGACATTTGCGGAAAGGTGTGTCCTCCAGTACCACCGAAGAAGAACAGTCCCACTGATAAGAAGGCCATGGACAAAGAAGAGAGGTAGTGTATACAGCAAAGGCTTTTGTACATAAAAATATGAGATGACTGAATTAATGTGAAGGGCAACTTGTGCATCAACAATTTTCAGTTTACGCCTTTTCCATAAATTCATGAAATTCTTCAATGTCTGAGTTTAACAGTTGGGTGGTGTCACCATCAACTACGCTCAGTTCCGAGTAGGTTGCTCTTACCTGGCAGCTCCATATCTAGCATTCTTCTCCCCATATAACCACTGTCCCTCCTCTGAACATGTCCAAACCATCTCAATCTGTGTTCTCTAGCTTTTTCTCCAAACCTTCCTGTATATATTACTCTGTGCTCTTAAAGAACTGTAGAGTACAAAACAAAATGTGTTGCCGCTTCGAATCTTAACAACGTACTCAATAATTTTGAACCCGCAAGGCTCACAGTATGGTGCAGTGTGATTTGGGTGTCAGCAGCGGAGACTGCTGAGTGGTTGAATGATATAATTCATATTATAAATATGAACATGTCAAAGTAAAAGCTAAAAATTGAAAGGTTTTGGGCCCTCCACTTTCAACACCCCACTCTCTCTCGCTCCTGTCTCTCTCACCTGTCTCCCTGTCCCCTCCTGTAATGATGATGGAACAGGTCATAACCATGTCATAATAACCTCCTTTTTAGCTTGGCTTCACCCGTAGAGAAAGGTATAAAGGTAAAATCTACTCCTGCTCCCTCAAACTGTGCAGTTTCCATGGCGACAGTCAGTAGATGGGAGCAGTGGGAAGTGAGAGACGGCCGCTCATCCCTCAGGCTGACTCCCTGCACCCCTGAAGCCATCAGTGAAGATTATTGAGCTGCATCGCTCCTGTCAGCATTTGTTTATGTGCTCTTATTAGGGACTTAATTTACAGTCAGCTCTCACACTGTGCGTCTGACTCCACAAGTCATATTACCGTAATTTAACACTTAACACACACTTTGGGATGTTTACACAGATCGTATTACTTTAAAAAACCTATAGACCCACATTAAAAAGAAATCATTGTGGTTTTCATTAGAGTTATAAGGAAAAAACAAATGTTCCAGTATTTATTTTGTAACGTTTCATTTGTTTCACTTTCTTTTACCCTGCAGACGTCAAAGAGCGAGGGAGAGACAGCAGAAACTTCTCGCTGAATTTGCCTCCAGACAGAAGAGCTTCATGGAAACAGCCATGGATGTTGGTAAGAGAAAAGATCACTGATCTTTTTTTATTAACTCATGTTTCAGTGTCAGGTCGGTGCATGTTGACAGTGGACTTCAGTCCTTGTGGTTAGATGAAAGTGAGAGAAGATAACTGTATTGGGTGCACCAGCCACAGCTGACTGAGGGCATGAAAGATCAGAGTGCTAATAGTGGGCGGTACCCTGAGGACCTGCTGTGACACGGCATGGTTAGAGAAAGAATAACGTCTACTGTGATCAGGTGGACTGTAGTTTGACGTCTCTCAACATCCCTGCTCATCACTCAGAAGTTGTTGGTTGCTTTTCTTCAATCTAATTGTTGGCAGCTCCTTACGCACCCTTATAAAAAAAAGAAAATCCAAAAAATTGTGAATCTTATAAATTTTTTTTTCTGTATTAGTCTGCAATTTGAGTAATGAACGGAAGATCGGGAAGGTGAAGCTCAGACAGAAGCTCAGAGCTGTATACTCCAAAAGTCATCATTATGAACATGTCAAAATATCAACAATATGTGACCATAAAATGACAAAAAATTGGAAAAAAAAACTTAAAGTCACCAAATCTCCTTAAAAAGCGTAAAAATGCAATCGTATGGACCAAAACATGCACATTTTGCTTTAAAAATCATAATTTTTGCCAAAGTATTACCTTATCTTGTAAGGGGGGGCACTTTGACAAAATGTGTCCAAATAGTAAATAATTTGGACTAAAATCTGAAAATCATAATTTTAGTACATCTCAAAATATCACCAAAATGCGTTCAGATTTACTTTGGGAATGATCAGCAATGCAACTTTCTGACCAGTCATGGTCAGAAAGTGGAGGTTGACATGGTCAAACAGTGAGGAAGAATGACTTGGTTGAAGGAAGAAAATAGATGAAAACAATTCTTATTTAAAGTTTTTTTTAATGTTTATATAGAATAAAGTTATTTTATAACCTCACAGTTTAAAGGACATTACTCACCATTGTCCTGTATCATGTTGGATGAACCCAGTACCATGTTCACGGCCCAATGGTAGTGGTTCCGTCTTGTTGTTCATGAAACAGTTCTTGAAACTCAAACTAATGCCAAACCCCCACTGCTGCGGTGATCGTTAATAAAGGAATACGCTGGAAAACTGAACAATATGGACCAAACGGCTAATTAAAAAAGTAATTGTCCACTTAATTGGCAATGAAAAACACTATTAGTCTCAGTCTTGGTTGAACGGAAACTAATGTATCTTTGTTAAATTTCAAACTACTTTTTACCGAAGACCAAGAAAAATCTGTCTGTGGTTTGGTGATCACAATTATATGACCTTTACGTTGGGTAAATGATCGTTTGTCACAATATAGCGTTATGTAGCAGTAACAGTATCAGTCTTGAGGATCTATCACTTTCAATATTGACCATATTTTATGTGTTTATGTGATATATGTACATTGAAGAAGATTCACAAATTTGTGCTGCAGGAAGCATAAAGCAGCATCACGCCGGCCCACCCCAGTGTCCTTGTCTCTCTGGGTGTGTGTGTGTGTGCGCGCGTTGGTGTGTATGTATATGCGTGGGCCCTGTGTATTGGGATGGCCTGCGGCTAAAGCTATACTGTTGACATCTAATGCAAACAGCTTTCATTTCCCCAGGACCACAGTGACCTCTCCAGAGAACATTTTATTCCACAAAGGCAATAAATCAATTTCTGACACGGCCTGACATTTCTACACTACACTACCAGATTAAATTGAACACAGATTGTAACATTTAAAACTCAAATTAAAGCAGTGATTAATTTGTGTGTGAAAAAGTGTTGTGGCGCTCATGCAGAGTCAGAGAGACTGGATTAGTTTAAGTCTCGGGCGTAGAGAGCAGACAGTTTTATTGGAGCGTCTTTTTGACTTCGTTTTGACTGTCTTTGTGTTGGCTTTAGAGAATGTATTATACACTAAGGAATTTGCAGACCCCTCAAATGTCAATGTCGTTTTGTGTTGATGTCTCCCTGAATGCATCATTGATGACCTGCTGCCTCTCATATGTGTTTCTCTCACCTTGTCCCTGTGGTTTTGTCTCCTGTGGTTTTGTCCTGGAAAAAACATTGTAATATATATTATAGTTTAGGGACAGTAGGAATAGATAGAAGACAGGAGGCAGAGCTGGAGGTGGAGGAGTTAAAGACGCTGAGATTCTTTTTAGGAGAGACAAGGATGGACAGGATCAGGAATGAGGTGATTAGAGGGACAACACAGACAGGAAGGTTTGGAGAAAAAGCTAGAGACAGATTGAGATTGTTTGGACATGTTTAGAGGAGGGACAGTGGATACATTGGTAGAAGAATGATCCTAGAGATGGAGCTACCAGGTAGGAGACAAAGAGGAGATTGATGGATGCAGTGAAAGAGGAAAAGTAGAAAATATAGAGGACAAGCTGAGATAGAAATTGTTGACTCGTTGTGGATACCCCTGAAAGCTGACAAGCTGAAAGAAAAAGACAAAGATGATAACTGTTGCTCTACATTGGACCTTGATTATGTCCATAACCCACACAGACATATCTACAGTATATTATTCCACATTGGTAACAGATGAGCTGTGGCTGTTTCTTTTGATTCTGCAGTAGAATTTTTCAAATGTCTTAAATGTGCAGAACAAATAGTTCAGCGATGGATTCTTTAAAAGTTTCTAGTCTAAATAGAAACAGTGTCTGCACACGGGAGCGTTCACTGTGACCGATTCTCTATAAACTGTTTTCCCTCTGTGCGAACCCAACACTAAAAAGTGTTCACAGTATTTGTTTTCTGGCTCCTGTACTAAGATGTTTTTCACTCTCACCTTTTTTTTTTTCTTTCTTCTTTCTGAAACAGAATCTCCTGAAGCTGAAGCAGCCATGGATTTAGGAGCAGCTGAAGTCATGGAGTCTGAGGTTCTCTATGAATGTGTCATCTGTGGTCAGAGCGGACCCTCCACTGATGACCGGCCAATTGGACTAGTGGTTCTCCTACAGGCTTCCTCAGGTACTGCACATGTAATTCTTTGTTTTTTTTTTTCCGATTACATTAAATAAAGTTAGATTCTTCCACCATTTATCAGCAAAATGAAATGAATTTATTTTGTGTAGACAAGATCAAAATGACTTTATTTGACTTTAACTTTTATTTGTTCATCGTGCCAAATCATAGCAACCTCACTGAACTGCAAAAATAAAACTGCTCGCAACCAAAAATCCCTTAAATTGTTAAAAATTTGAGTATTCTATTGACATTTATTAAGTCTATTGAACTTTGAGTGAATTTCAATATATTCCTAACTGTGCCTGCAAGGAGATAAGAAAAAAGTTCTCTTTTAAGAACAAATGCCTTGTATATCCAAATTCAGTGTGTAGCATTCTGTTCTGGCCAAAAGTGAAATGTAAATTGGGGAATGCAACACAATAGGAGAGTTAATTAAAGCACGCAGATTCATGAACACTATTATCAAAGTTCTTTCAGACTTGTTATTATAATAAACAGTACACAGCCATAATAAACCAGTGGAAGAATTGCTGATCCTGTTTTATCATTTACAGTTTCTGCAAAAAACAATTCTCACACCTTTGATCCATCATGTAGCCTCTCACTTTCCTCTCAGGTTAAGCTTTGCTTTAATGAGCTCATTTATCACTTCATGTTGACGCCTCTTCTCTTATACATCCACACTGCTCTCACAGGAGGTCAGTCCTTTTCACTTTTTTATGGACAGGGTAATCGATCACTGTCGTCCAAATTAATGGCATTTTTAATTATTATTAAGTCTAAAGCCCCTGATATCACTCTTCCAAAGAACAAAATAATGTCAGTTTATAAATTGTTTTTAACAGTTTTTTTTTGTGAATGTATAATTCATAAAAGTAATTTTTCAAATTTTTTTTCCCAATCTGTCTCTCAGTTCTTGGTCATCGATGCAAAAACAAAGAGGCTAAGAATCTACCAACGACAGATGAGGAGCACATTTATCCCTCAGACACTTGTGGAGTGGCTCACGACATCAGACTCACACTAATGCAGCGCTTCTTCAAAGATGTAAGTTGATGAATATAAATAACACATTTACACACTCTACTGTTTACATGTAAGACATGAAAACCAAGGAGCGTTGTGTTATATTTATCCGTTAACTCACAATGTTCACAAACTCTTGAGTAAAATGTGTTATAACTGAGCTTCCTCACCCTGTTCTGATTTCTGCAGAGTTCTTGCCTGCAGTCTGTGTCAATAGGTTGGGATGGAGGCGTCTATGTCCAGACGTGTGGACACACTTTGCATATAGATTGCCACAAGTCCTACATGGAGTCGCTGAGGGTAAGAAAAATGCTAACTGTCCAACAGAGACATTTCAGAGGCACAGACATTTTTTTTATTTCTTGGCAAAATACAATTAATATTTAATATAATATAATTTGGTGATAGATACCGTACTACACGACCATAAAGCATTCTTTAAACCTTATAATATTCTCATAAATCATTGGTGCACCTTATGTTTGGACTCAGGTTGTGTTAATGGACCTTGAACAACACTTAAAAAAAATCAGTCAAAATATTTACCATGGCTGACTTAAGCAGGGACTCCGCAGTGCGTTTGTTTTTGTCGCAGAATTACAGCTACTGTAGTCAGGATTAATACTGACTATTCCACCTGATCTCTACAAAACATAAGGACAAGGATCATTTGTCTTATATAATGACTAGAATCCAACAACAATTCAATTGATGTACAGCCTAAAATGTACTGCAATCAATTAACATGATTAGTCAAAATTTTCTCAATTCATGGAATCAGTATTTATATATCTTAAAAATTATATTGCACTTTAGATGTTGTTCCCACTATTTATCCCACTATTTTTTTACTTGCAATGTTCCCCTAGAATGGCAATAGTAATAGACAGATATTATTTCCCCGTAAGGTGCATCTGCCCTTCTGTTGACCATCTTTTTTTTTTTTTTTTTCACTACGAAAGCTGACCAGTGGGTGTCCACTATATTGACTGATTTTGTTTTTTATTTTCCTCAGAATGACCAGGTCCTCCAGGGTTTCTCTGTGGACAAGGGTGAGTTCACGTGTCCCCTCTGTCGCCAGTTTGCCAACAGCGTCCTCCCTTGTCGCCCCGGGCGGGGCACGGAGGTCGGAGCCTGGCACACGACTACGAACAAAAAGACAAGTTTGCTGGTGAAAGAAGTGGAAGATCTTCAGGACCAACTCGGCCTCTTCCCCGTGAGTTTCTTTTTTTTTTTTTGTTACGATCGAAGATGTATCTAATTACGAAGAGCATTCTGTGTGTCTTCCACAGCTGTGCTTTAAACACAGCCGTCTCATTACGGGCTGTTGGAAACACACACTGATTGTAATTAGCACAATGAGCTGACACCAAATCACAGGAGGTGTTGACCAATGATGCAGATGGGAACAGAGGTTAATCCTCACGGGAAATAAACTTGTGTTTTATCAGGCACCTGCAGTCCTGCATGAGTCACTGTGTAGTAAAGGCTCTGTGTCTGTGTCATTGTATCGCTGTTATTTTTTTTTAGTCTTTGTTCAGAACTTCTATATTATCTTTGCTAAATCTTTGTTGATCTTTATGGCTTCCCGGTTTTTTTTGGCAGTTTTAATTGTTACTCAGTGATGTTTTTGTCATTGCCTTTTACAGACTGAGACCAACTTGAGTAAAGAGATGGACTTGGTCATCAAAGACATCAAAAACACAACACAGAAGAAATATATGGACTACGGCAAAAATCCAGGTTCCCCTGACAATGACTTCCTCTTCATGTATTCAGTAGCCAGGTAAGGAAATGATCTAACTATCTGATGTGTGGTTTAAATTCATGGTTTAATGGTGTAGTGCAATGGTTCCAAACCTCCGGGCCGGGAGCCGGGGACCGGTACTGGTCTGTGGGTGAATTGGAGCCGGGCCACAGAGAAGTAATGTTTCCTTTTGGTCCCATCTGACTATTACTTCCACTTGATTCATACCCATATAAAGAAAAGAACTGACCAATAGAATGACTAGGATTCCATCATCAATAATGCAACTATATTTGATTAGGAAATATTTTCTCAGTGAAGAACAACAACAATAAACTCTAAATGACGCAGAGTCGTTTATACAAGATTCTAACCTTATATGTCTGGTAGGAGAAAGTTATGGTCTGTGTGCACTTGAGAAATCCTTGTTGTCAATTCAGGTAAGATTTTATAGGTAGGAAAATACTTCAAATCACCGGAAATATTTTATTAATGGGTATTTACCTGCCACAACTTAACGACCGATCCGTGAAATTGGAATGGGCCTTAGTTTGCCCATTCCTGGTCTAGTCTTAACTGATAAAGGTGATGCAAAAATTTGCTAGTCCTGTCACATGATACACATTCTTCACGTACCTCTCTCCCGTAATTATAGGACATTTCCAGCCTACTGGTTATTGAAATGATTAAAGAGTTAAACAGGTTGCATAGAATCTGTTGTTGTTCTTAGGTCTGTCCTACACACCTTAGTAAAGCTATTCCAGGCACATTCGTCCAGAAGGTGACCCTGGAACAAGGGCACACAATGCAGCAGGAATTTTATATCCCTTGAAGGGTCTTGGGAAATAGGAGAAGTTTAAAAACAGAGCTGGAGAAAAACATGGTCTGGATTAAGTGCTTGGTGACTTTTAAAAAAAAAGTGTTGAATTCTCCATTAAGGAAAATGATCACTCTGGCATTCGTTTGTGAACATTTTTATTTCACCGTATTTTTTATTTTGATTTTTTTTTCTGGGTTCCTGAACTATTTTCTGCTTCAAGTTTGTTTTTGCTGCTGTCAGTTTTGAGCAATGACCGGGTCATTTCAGATTCATCTCAAAGACGCTGTGTATTTACTGACCTCCATGTCTGCAGCACTTGACCTTGGAGGTCCTCCATCTCCACCGCCTCATGCATTTTCACACCCATCAAATCTACACAACACCGCTTACCGTGCAGACCAGTGGAGCAAAAGTCCACTTCCTCTCGCTGCTAGCCTCCCCACTTGTTGTTAAACTGGAATCATCATGTGTACAGACACAGATTTGTCCTCTCTGCAGTGTCAGACTCCCACTATGCAACTTTCTATTTTACTTTTACCAGATATAATTTAATACTGCAGTTGCAGAGAGTATGGATTTTCTTCCCTTTTCCTGAGCTGTTCATAGAGCTGTGAAGGGATTTGATTTGTTTTCTCCGTGTTTGGTAATAAATAGCTTTTTTTGTTCCTGGAAGTACTTCAGAAACAGACCATCGCAACTTTACCACTCGGTGCAGCTAATAAGTTGCATTTAGACTTTGCCTTATTGTTTCAGATTCAGCTATTGATTTGTTAAATCATACTTTTCTTCCACTTGACTTTCAGAGGTTTTGTTTGTTCATTGTTTGTTTCATTATTCTTTGGAGATCTTGGTTTGAATCAGGCATTAAGTGAAATCTACATTTTATAGTGTAACTAAATGGACCGGTCTCACCAAAGATCTGTATTGTAAAGAAATTGGACCCTTGGTTCTTCATGGTGGTCCCATAAACCAGTTCCATTCCATTATGTTGATCTCTCTAGTGAGCCAAACCAAAAAGAGTTTTTGCATCTAATGCCGTGATTTCTGTAGCCCTCTACAGAGACGTTTCCTGAGTATGTACGGCTGCCTGTTGGCTCTCTGAAGTTCAATGAGCAACGCAAATTGCCTGAGGGGTAGAAAATTCCTCTGTCACAGGGCGCTCTTATCAGCAAAAGCCAGATGGAGCTTCACCGTGGCTGCATTATCTATGTGAAATTGCTTTTTTTTTTCTCTCCCAGGAAACCCAAGGATTTGCCCCCACCCTCTCCTGCCCATAGAAAGAAATAACCAGTGGCAGAACAGAAGCAGGCTGAGATCAGTCTTATATTAGTAATTCCTATCTGTTGTCACCATCGATGTTCTTTGTTCAAGGTTTTGCCTGTTTTTTTTTCCGCCATTGTTAGTGTTGTGGAGTGAAAATTCAGCAGCTGGGTGTGTTTTACTGTAGGTCATGAATGGGAAATGCACGTAGGAAAATTATGCGTAGACAAGCCTATTATGCTAATGGTGCTGGGTGAGAGAAACCAGCCTTAGAAAGCAGTCTTGTCTACGGAGCAGCCAGAGAACAGGTGCATTCAACAACAATTGGAAAGACAGAGCAGGAGAAGATGTTGACAACATAACCAACAGCTGAATACAATGTTCTTCAATCTTTATCTCTGGTATCCACCAAAAAGGTGGTGCAATTGAAATACATGATATTTTGCACAGTTCCTCTCCAAGATGACTCAAGATGAGTTTATTTTGCTATAAGCACTTTCACTACAGGGTCTACACTGCAATGAAATGCTTACGATGGAGGGAACTGTTGACTTGCTTGTACTTTCTAGTAACATGTAGTACTACTGCCATTTTTTCCAAGATGGCGCTGTAAGAGTAGCAGCTGTTTGCAGAAGCTCTCCTCATTTTTGTATTATTTCTTACTTTTTCTTCCCTCTGGAGTGTGTTATGTTCTTTGTTTAATACGGTCAAATTGTGTTGCTGACACGTAATGAGACACTTTTATTCTTATTTTCTATCAATAACTATTTTATTGGTGCATATATATATATGTATCTGTTTTCTTTTCTGTTCTTGGTTTCTTATCATTCCTAATAAATCTTATTGTTATTCTTGTGTTTCCCCCTCGGGGGAGGAACAATTAGCTTTTCTATTCTTTTACAAGGTAAATAAAGTAAAACAGTGCAAGAATAACATAAAATTGTAAAAGACACAGGAGTGCAGAATACAAGATAAGAACCAAAGTTCTAATATTTGCCTTAACTGCCTAGATTGGGGCACTAGAATGTGTTTTGGTTAAATATATATTTACTTATATATTTATATGGGATTTCCTTGTAGTGACCTTTCTCGTCTATTTATATCCAAATCATCTGTAATAAAAACAACAACAACTCATAAATACACAGGAGTGAATTCATGCACAAAAATTTTATTTCCTTCAGAACCAACCTGGAGCTGGAGCTGGTGCACAGAGGAGGGAACTTATGTTCTGGAGGAGCCAGTGCAGCTGCCAAACGTTCATGTCTCAGTAAGTGGTGTCTTTTGGAGGATAATGTTTTTTTTTTTGTTTTTTTCAAATGTTTGTGATCATCTAAATGTCAATGTTTGTTTCCAATTAGAACAAAATGGAAGTACTTTATTGATCCCACGATGGGAAAATACTGAAATTGACTTTATCCATTTTGATTATCTAAGTAAAGATCCAGATACGTGTTATCCAGATGGATAGATGAACTATTCCGGTCACCTGACACTGATCTGTAATCAAACCAATTCTTCCATGTCACTGAAATGACCCATTGAAAAAACCATTAGGGAAAGATCAGCCGTGTCAGTCAGGTTGGGTGTTGTAGGTGGTCAGAGTAAATGAAGCTGAGAAGAGTGGGTCATGTGTGGATTAAGTTGACAGTTTGACTAATGATGAAAACTGATCTTAGTTGAATGTTAAGGAGAAAAACACAACCCAAAATGCAAACTGTATTATCAGGGGAAAAGCTTACTTGTTCCATTTCTATTTTGTTTTAATTATTCCGTCAAAGTTGTGGCCCCTGCAGTGAGATGGTCTGTCACTCTACTGTGGCTGAAAAGATTTTCTCACTACAGATTTGCCGTTTATGGGCCACATTAACCACGTAGTCATGCTGACCAACACATTTACTCAGTCGAAGGGCATTAGTTTCCAGGGAAATGGGTTTGAGGGGAAACATGGGGCATGAGCTAACTGAGAGCAAAGGGGCGGGGGGGTTCCTGAGGGGGTTGCCCAGTATGTACTGTTTCTGTCGGACTGATGGAAATCTGATGGAACACTCAGATGAGATGACAGCAGTTTGACTGAAAAGAGCTGGATCAGCTCTGAGGTTCTGCCTCCACCCAACCAATCTGGCCTGGTTTACTTGGTTTACTTACATGTGAATGAATCAGGATGTTTGTTTTTCAACTGTTTTTCAACAGCAATTTCATTTACTCCATAAGGTTTTTATGAATAGTATAATAATAATAATAATAATGAGTTTGAGGACCAGCCATGTTGGATGGATTAGAGACACTAGGAATAGGCAGAAGACAGAGCTGGAAGTGGAGGAGGTAAAGATGCTGAGGTTCTCTTTAGGAGAGACAAGGATGGACAGGATCAGGAATTAGGCGATTAGAGGGACAACACAGACAGGAAGGTTTGGAGAAAAAGTGAGGGAAGCCAGACTCAGATGGTTTGGACATTTTCAGTGGAGGGACATACTGGATACTTTGGAAGAAGAATGATCCTAGAGATGGTGCTACCAGGTAGGAAAGGGGAGGACATGGAGGTAGTTGGAGTTAGAGGTGAGGATACAGAGGACATGGTTCGATGGAAATTGTTGACACGCCGTGGCAACCCCTGAAAAAGGGAGAAGTCAAAAGGAAAATAATAATAATGATAATGAGTAATCATCCCTGCGCCTTAAAAAGGACAAAACATACATGACAAGATTAAACCTGCAGAGTAGCTGCTCTCATGTGAGCAGGTTCGTCCAGTTAGTTGGATCTGCCCAGATACGGAGTCATTAGTAGCACCGGCTGTCAGCGAGTGGCCCTCCAGAGTGCATCCATTTACTCGTGAAGCTTCATGGCTTCAACTCGTCCTGCAGTTAACAGACTGATACAGAGGACACAACCCATTACCCTGCGAATGCTCCTCCAGTCGTCTCCAGTTCCTCCACTGTTCTCCTGCCCTAATTGACTCAGAATAGTAGAGAGCAGAATCTCTCTGTGTTCTTTGGAACTGTGACCACAGTTTAAACACGAACAAAATAGAATTAGCATTTACTACAACAGTTGAGATTAGATGTGAGAATTAATCCTATAACACTGTGGTTGCATATTTGGATTTGTACAGTAGAAAAGTGAAATTGTTAAATGTTATTTTACCCTTGATTAGTTTCACATCTAAATCTCAAGAGGGAAAAGTTTTAGTCTAGTGGAAGAAGTAGATTCATCACCAGAGACTCGGTGACTAAACAAAAGCAGTTTTCTGATGCTGTACCAGCAATAACCTGTGGAGGGCAGTGTTGCTCTAAATATGAATACAGACTCATGTGAGGGTAAAGGAAGTCTTTTACCATTTCCTAGGAGCAAAATTCTCTGTATTAACGTTGCTACATGTATTATGTGTGTGTATTTTTATTCATTATTTGTTTTTAAATTTTATCTAGATTTTCTTCAGATCAAATAAAAGTTGCATTGATTGCAAATGTATTAATCTGTTGTTCCCATGGAGGAGTCAGGTTTACAGTCATTACTGTTTTTAAAAAAGCCAGGGGCACGAACAAAGACATGAGAGGCTCTAAAATCTCCTGCTACTGTCCTAGTGTTCCATTATTATTTCCACATAGAACAGGTGTGACCTGATAGGAATACTTGCTTCAGGCCATCAAACTCAAGCATGTGTCCACCTGCTGTGGCCTGGTTTTATCTGAGTCACACCATTAGCCTGCAGTCAGTGGAAGTCAACTGCTGTCATCCATTGATCTACATGGGCTGCTGGTGGGCTGGGACAAAGGGCACTGAGATAAACAGGCACCTGCTGGTTTTTGTGCTTGTCAGAGCCATTTTGAACACAACAATGACGTCTTTTGTCTGCTCTCCTCCTCTCTGCCTCCTTCAGATCAGTTGTTCCACGTGCTGGCCATGCACATGCGCCTCTACAGCATCGATTCAGCCTATAACCCCTGGACTAAACTGACTCAGATTATACAGAGCAGTGAGACAAAGTAAGTTGCTGTAACAAATGTACCTACAAAATGTCTGGACCGATTGTAATATATTTTTACGTAGTATTTTCCCCTGTTGTTCTTCTCTGGGAAGGAAAAAATGAGAGCTGCTGAACAGTTCATTGGTCTTTGAGTTTCCGAGAAACTAATACAGCTGTACAGCATAGAATATATATATATGTGTGTGTGTGAATATATATATGGATCCTGGTTCCACTAAACGTAAATTTATGTGGATATATTTAATGATAACAACACAATAACAATAACATATAGCTCAGAAGGGCTATCAAGCCATTTTCTATGGTTTTCTCTATAGTGAACAAAATCACTGCCATTGTACTGCCAAACACAGTGCTATTAATATAAGCAAGAAATTGAACAGCACAAGGGTTGTCTAACAATTTTTCCCGTGATTATATCTATATATTAGATATAGATGGTGTTTTGTCCCATTTCAAATGTCTTCACCTCCATGACCTCTTTCCTCTTTCATGCTTTGTGAACATATATCATTCCACGTAAAAAGCTTCAGGATATACAAAGTATTATATTTTCTCACGTGGGCTCGCGCACGGCACGAACTTGGCTGTCTGTGCCTTTTAACTCACCCTTTTTTCCTCCCTCCCTTTGTCCCTATCAGCACGGAATCAAAGAGCCACTTTGTTCTTTCCTTAAATATCTCCATTTTCCATCCTACTCCAACAAATTCCCCTCCTCACAAAGACTGGCTTAAAAAAGACACTGCGCAGGGTTTCCATAGAAACCAGTAATTGCTGCATCTGGCAAATTACCGGGCCACTCACAGAGAACAGAATGACCCTGTCAAATCTACTGTACAGGGAGAAGCAGCAGCAGCACTGTGGCAGCTCACTTTTCTCAGAGCATTGTACGATACGGCATGTGTAGGTGAAAACCATGAAATGAGCATGGAATATATTGATTAAAAAGAATTATCTGTAAGTTTATTAAATCACAGTCATGTTTTCGTGTTGTGCCCGTCAACATTCACACACACATGCTGTTCTCTTGACAAATCAATGCAACTTGAGTCTCCACTTTAATCTTGAAGAACCTCAGTCAGAGGTGGAGGGGGTGTTGATCGAGTGGCACTGCACTTAAAGAATAATGCCTTCCATTACTGGAGCACTCACCAGTTAATTTCACTGTGCATCCTAGGAAAAAAACATAAAGGACATAGGTTACAAAGCCCAGACTAATGCACACAATCTATACCCGCACGCTGTCAAATCGCCATCCATCACTCCCCCCTGTGTCACTGTTTGTTTTCACCTTTTCTTTACATAAACCCTTTCTCCGTGTGGCCTATATGGAAACATCTCTCTTTGTCCCATTTAACTGGGCCAGATCAGGTTGACCGCCTCGGGCCGTCAGTGACACTGCTCCCTCCTCAAACCCTGACAGAGTATTTTTAAACGGCAAATGGCTCCTCTGAGAATACTGCATGGCTGTGAGCACTTTAGTGGTAACAGGTTTAAAAGCTGTCTTACAGCACTAACAGGGAGGAGAGGTTGTTGAATTAGGTGCTGAATCTGTGAGGAGAAAACGAGGTGTTCTGGTGAGATCCAAGGCGTCAAAAGAACCGTTGTCTCACGCACCTGCTGCTGCAGACGAGGGGGAAAAACTCTGTGAAATCTACCATCTACAAATCAACGAGGAGAAAGAACGGTTATGAGAAATGCAGTGCCTTTTTTTTCTCTTGACAAAAAAGTGTTAACATCTGAAATAACCTTGATGTGCCTCAAGAGAAATATGACCCACTCCTTCTTAAGCTTTTCAGTAGGACTCAGATTAGAAAAAAAGACAGAAAATGGAGAGGGGAAAATCATTTCAGTGCTGCTTTGTCCAAGAGTCAATGTAATGGGGAACTTCAGGGGTTCAACTCCTGGGCAGGATGGAATCCTAGTTAGGGCGATTGGCGCCTTCTAGTGGGCTTAACACCTGCAGAAAGGATTCAGGATGGTGGTCGAAGAGACCCGTTGACGGGTGAGGGGACAAAGATGGGTGAATGGATATAAATATTTTCACTATTTCAACCCTAGCCTTAAACGACTGTAGAACAATTAAGCTTGACTAGAATAAAATTTAAAAAAAGTTTAAGAGCTGATAAGGAGCAAAACGAAGCAACATTTCTAACAATGCAGGAAGCAGAGTGTTGGAAGAGTAGGAGCGCCACAATGATGCATATTTATATCAACATAAGATGGTTTGACTTTAAGGCGTTATAAAGATCTTCTTTCTGGTTTCCTTCTCTTTACAGTAGTTTTGATGACGAGAGACCTGAGGTGCCCATGCTGTTTCGTGATGTTCCGTCCCTCCTCATCATCTTCGTGCTGACGATGCCGCAGCCTCTAAGAAAAGGTATGGTTGCTCATAGTGTAATGTGACTTTATCCTCATACTCTGTTGTCAGTGTAGATGTGGCTCAGTTGTTGATGTTCTCTCCCTAAATTTCCTAAGGAGCAATAATCCTTTTTTTTTCTTTTATTTATACGTAAAGTCTGTCAGAGGATTTAGGAGACACTCCCTGATTGGCTGTTGTTTTTTTTGGATTTGATTTCTTGTTTGAATCCTTCAGCTTGCTCTTGTGTATTGATGTCTGCCCCTTCCACTTTACTCTGACAGGTAACAAGTGTCAGTCTGTGTGGTTTGTTTTTTGTCACTGACCGAATCACCTTTCAGGCTACATTTTCCACCTGAAACAACCTGCTAATTATCCTGCTCCCTGTTGGTTCAGCGCTTAAAATCCATTCAATCACACTGGTCCAGTGGATACCTGACAAAGGACTCTTCTGACACTTTTGATGCTGCTTTGACCATTTATTTTTTTCACAAATTCTCATTAATCTCTTCTAGAACATTTCACCTGTGTGGTGAAGATGCTGTACAATCTACAGTTCATCCAGGCTCTGGCCACTCTGTCCACCAAGTTCAGCCCAGAGGAGAGACAAGCTTGGAGCACATCTGGAGCTCTGAAGAAGGTACAACTAGTAACAACACATGAGTCTCCAAGACTCCTTTTTGTTTATATGGCTTTAATGATAAAGACAGTTGTTCTGAAAAAAATTCCTATGAAACACTTATATGGTGTGTGTGTGTATATGTGTGTATGTATATACAATGTATATACACACAGACATATATATATACATATATACAGTATATATACATACATATTGTAAATGTAGTATATATGAATGTATGTATATGTGTCTATATTTGTATATACTGTATATTTATGTATATATATATATATATTAGGGGTGTGCAAATTAATCGTTTTAGGTCAGTTTGGATCGAATATATTTTTATATTATTTATATTTTTAATTGTCACACCCCTATTATATATATACACATGTATATATACTGTATATGTATATACAGTATATATATATACTATATACATATATATAATATACATATATACACATATATATAATCTGAAACCCATTACTATTGTTTAAAAATAAAGATTCCCAATATTTAGAAAACACAAACTATATTGTAACAACAGTGCAACTACACACACCCAGACTGTTCAACATCCCTCAATTTTCACTGGCCTATCTGTCAATGGGTCGTAAGTGCAGCGGTCTCCACGACTGCCACCCAAATGATGAGCCTGCTGTTCTTAAAAAAAAAAAAGAAAACTCTTTGCTGTTGCTTTTATTAATTCTTCCCTCTGACCACAGTAAACCCTCGCTGCTGTAAATCATTGATTGTGACCCAGTATTGAGATGAATTAAGCCTTTTCCGATTTCATTTATATGCCGTTCTTCAGTCCACTCTATCGATCTTCATTATCTGTAGAAGTGTGATTGCTGGAGAGCGCTGCATTAATTGCCTATTTGTTCTCAGTCTATTAAATCTGTATTAGTGAGTGACTGGCTTGAATGTCAGAAGACGAATCGCTGAAAGCGTCTCCTCCTCTGTTGATTCCATCCATAATGGAGGCCCAGATTGGTATCTTCCTATTTCGTGGCTGTGAAGGGTAAAGCAGCCTTTCACAGGCTGCCGGAAAGACAGATTTTTAATTCCACTCTGAGAGAGGCTTCCGTATTTAGTGAAAGATCACGTTAATTAAAGAGGGTTTGTTCGAGATGTAGTTTGGAGAAGCCAGCGGAATGCCAAGCAAAGAAAAGGAAGAAGAAATCCTTGTGTATGAAATTCCATGAATCGACATTAAAGGACAGCAGGCGAGATAAGAGCGCTGTTTTCTATTCACTTTTCTCAGGCTTGATAAATGTCTGCAGTCTGTTCCATTTATAAAAGACCACAGAGACCAGTAGAGTTTTTATCAGAACACACATACAGCAGTGTGTCCTCCTCTTATCAGATGATATATTGTGGGGAGAGAATAATTTTCTTTTAGCTTATTCTGCATAATCATTCTGAATTACATTTTTGCACCAGTGATAAAGACCAGGACGTCACACATGATGTGTTCTGATATATTACCTTCATATACTTGACAGAGATGAATAACGTCAGAACTAGTTTCTTTTTTTGTCCTTGGTAAAAGGTCAATAGATTTCAGACCAATCTCAGTCTCCAGACATTCTGGGTGTTCATGTGTTTTTTTTTCAGTATCTCCCAACAGTTCTTAGTGTGTCTTAAAATGAGTAACAAAAAAGAGAAATGCAGTAAATGTGATTTAATCAGCATTGTTTTTGAAATGTTTCCCCTCATTTTAAGATTCTAACAGGTTGTGATTCTAAAATCCAAAAAACGTAATTCAGCATTAGCTGATATCTAGTCATTCCCCATGGTTTTTTCTAAAGTAACCATGGGCGCTAAAGTAGGGGTCTCAAACTCGCGGCCCGTGGGCCATTTGCGGCCCATGGAACAATATTTTGCGGCCCCCACCTTGATCTGAAAGTTCAATTTCACAATAATATTTTATAGATTTGTTCTCCACATTTTATAGTAAATCCTATAGTTCTCAAAATCCTGATCCACAGTCTTCTTCTGGTTCAGTGTTGTATTACACAGAAAACTGGATTTTTTTTTTCTTTTCTCCTGTATTTCTTTTCTTTTGTATTGAACACTGAAAGTTGACGCGGCCCTTCTGTGAAATGTCACATTATTGAATGGTGATCTTCTTTTTTACAAGTGTACCACATATTTGATCGTGTGGTTGTATCCCGCAGAATGTTGCGATTGCCGACAAGTCGTCTGAAGCTCTGCTCAGTCACGTCATCAGCGAACTCTCCAAGGACAGGAGTGTTTTTATGGAGAACACGGAGGACTCCTCAATGGTGAGAGAGACTAAAACGCCTGTTTAGCACCTCATAACACATCTGCCCACAGCACCGCTCACACTCTCCCACTCTCACTTGTCATGCGGTCGTTACGCTGAGAGACGTGCCTCTAATGTCCAGGGGAGGTATTCATCATCACAGCATTATCATCGAGCTGTTGTCTGCTTATTGATCAAGCGCTGCTGTTGTTTCCCTGCCAGCTGAGCTCCAGTGTGTGGTCCCCGCAGTCCATCGAGTTC
Source organism: Paraplagusia blochii (assembly GCA_016785265.1). NCBI lineage: Eukaryota > Metazoa > Chordata > Actinopteri > Pleuronectiformes > Cynoglossidae > Paraplagusia > Paraplagusia blochii. Next base: position 179,643 of record JAFBJS010001272.1, read on the forward strand.
AACCTCCAGCAGTTCTGTTTGCCTTTCCTCCGCCTCTCCTGCCTCCTGCAGCACCACCTCTACGGGGACAACCTGACCGGATGCTCGGTTCGTGACAACAGAAATGTTTTTATTAACTATCTTGTCACGGCTCTTTGACTTCAATGCTGTGTTGCGTGTGAACAGGAGGAGGAGGAGTTTTCCACTCTGGCTGTGTGTCTGGGGCTCTTACCCTCGCCCCCTCAGCCTTCCAACACTGTGCACAGTGCCTCATGTCTGGAGTGGGCAGTCAATTCCTGTGACCTGGTGTCCCAGTGGTGCACTGAGGTGACGGGCCTCTCTCAGCTGCAGACAGAGCAGTCACTGGTATGTGTGGAAGTTTGAGAAAAGCAATGAAATTAGGACAATAATAATTATTATGTGTATTAGAACATGTTACACCTTAGAATAAAAGGTCTTCAACATAGGGAACACATGGAGTACATTTACTTGTAACGCCGTTACATAAAACAAATCACTACTTTTCTCAGTAACTTATAGCGTAACGCGTTACTTTTCCCATTCAGAAACGCTGTTATTGTTACTGTGGTGTAAAGGGGCTTGTTACTTTTCACTATCTGTGGTCCAAATGGACCGTGTCTCCCGGCCACGGAAAGAGGACTGTGTGGCAGTGGAGTCTGTCTGCTGCCTGTCAGTGTGTGTAGTAACTCTCACAGTCATGAGTGAAAGACGGCTGTCCACACTACCTGAAGACATGCGTTGAAAAGGAGCAATGTTTGGTTGACATAGGTTAACAATTCAGCCTAAGCCAATCAGAGAGAGACCTGGGCGGGTCTTCTTGCCGTATAGGGAAATAAACAAGCGCATGCACACACCCATAAGCAAGATGACGGCAAGTGGCAAGTTGAGGAGATGCCTGTCAAAATGTCTAAACATCTATATTGTTTTGAATGTATCACTACATATCATTATGATAGTTGCTACAGAACACAACACAAAACGTTTTTAATGTGTTTAAAGTAAAGTTACTAATTATTAGTTACTTTCATAATTTAGTATCTAGTAACAAAACTAGTTACTTTTTCAGAGCTGTAACTAATAAAGTAACAAGTTACTTTTTTAAAATAACTGGACATTTCCAAAAAACTGAATGTGCAGTTGCCTAACAAAACTCTTTTACCTCAGTAGGGTCCCAGTCCCCCTTAAGTATTACTCACTCTACCATAACATTCTTTTTATTATTTGTATTATTTTAATATCTATATTTTTGTCTATAAACGATTCAAGACTGAGGCAAATATAAAACAAAAATGTAAATATTCTCTAAATTCTATTATTATATTATACAGTATGTAATAACTGTCATTATGCCCTGATCTGCTGTCTCCTGTAGACCATGCTTGTCCAGGACCCTCAGTGGGCAGCCCCTCGCCTTTTGCACCTGCCTGACAACTACAACATCATCTTCCAGTACTTTCACAGGAAGGCCTGCACTGCCTGCAAAAAGGTGCCAAAAGACCCTGCACTCTGCCTTGTTTGCGGCGCCTTCGTCTGTCTCAAGGGCGTGTGTTGCAAACAGCAGGGTATTTGTGAATGTGTATTGGTGAGTCGGGCCATACTTCAAAAATACCTGCAATGTTATGAGAACATAACAGCTGGGATCTTATGTACGTTGTGATTGTCGATAAAATGTTCATTGTTGTTTTTCGATTGCAGCACTCTCAACACTGTGGCGCAGCTACAGGCATCTTTCTACTAATTAATGCCTCAGTCATCATCATTATCCGAGGACATCGGTTCTGCCTCTGGGGCTCGGTTTACCTCGATGCCCATGGAGAAGAGGACAGGGATTTACGGTAGGAAAAAAAATTAAAAATCCTGTAGCAAATTCTAGCTTTAATGTAAACATCTCTTCTAAGTCCCTGAGTGCTGAGTACTGTGACCTGTTCTGGCTGTTTGTTCTGCCTTGTTACACTCAACATATTGTTACAGAAACCTATGGTAATATATAATGCAACATTTTAGGTGAACCAATCCAACACAGGGTAACAAAAGGGTAGGTAAAGAAATCGGCAGTGCCGCTCCTTTGGAGATGCCATTACAAATGCAATGCAACATGAATGAAAGTCACAATTCAGTCATTTGTAAGAGGATTCTGTAAAATTGACTCAGACAGTAAGACGGATGTTTCCCTGAATTATTTTCAATATGAATAGCACAGCATTCTGTTAAATGAAGACATTTCCTCCTATAAATAACATAATACTGATTCTGTCAGAACGCAACTCGTAAATTGTTTAGACTTAATTTTATTAGGTAGTAGATGGTAAATATCCTGGAAAGGTCTAAGAAAATACATTCAGACAAAAGAGGAAACACTGTGATGTTGCACTGCACTTGTAAACATAATCTGAGCAACAACTCTTAACACCAACAATGGGAACTTAAACTCAATTAAATATATTAACTTGACCACTAGGTTTTGATGTTTTTTACGTTGTTAATCTTAGTTAGATGATACATTTGTATGATTTCGAAAACAAGGCCAGCCTACATGTTTCCGTTTAATGCGTTACTGCAGTGAAAGACACAGATCTCACTCTTGTTTTCTTCTTTTTTTTTTGCAGCCGGGGCAAACCTCTGTTCTTATGTGAGGAGAGGTATCGAGTGTTGGAGCAGCAGTGGGTTTCACACACCTTTGATCACATCAATAAGCGTTGGGGGCCGCACTATAATGGACTCTAAGATCTTCCAAAGCCCAGCTGAAAACAGCAACTCGTGAAGGAGAAAATGATTCGTTTTATTTTCTTCCCGTCTGGCTTGCGTGTCTGCCTCGATCAAAAATGTTAGGGAGTGGGGGAGGTCTCTCAAAATGTCCTGCGAGGGCTTTGCTGCCACAGCATTGGTTTATGTGAAGTTTGGTGTACAATCACATGTGTGTGTTTAAGTGATTTATGATGTGATTTATTTTTTCAACAGGGAATTTAAAAAAAAACAACTTTTGCTCAGATTTAAGCACAACTTTAAGCCCCCATATCAAAGACATGCTTTAAAGCTTGTCATTTTATTGGATTGACAAACAATTACATGAGATGCTGACTATCCCTGCTAAAAAAATTACAATTTTGTTTTGCAAATATGTGTAATGATGATATAAGTGCATATCCACCTTTATTTATCAAATGTGCTTTGCTGTGCTGGCTTGAGTGTGAAGCTCCTGATGGTATCCACTGTCTGCTCACATGTGATCCAAGGCAGGGAATTGTGTTCATCCATTAGAACAGAGACGCTAGAGATTTTCTTTTTTTTTTTCTTTTTTGCAAACAAGGCAAGGCTCTTTTTATGGGGTCTGGTTGCAAATTCATCCTCAGGAATTATTTTTCTGTTTGTTTTTGCTGTTAAAAATCACATTTTTAGATATTTAAATAAATGCTGCTGCTCATTGTTCAAATAATTTTAACTATTATTATTTTTTTTTGTTTTCTAAGGTTGTGCTTTTTGTTTACAGTAGATGGTTTGGAAAGTCCACTTATTCTTGCGGCGAGATTTAAGGTGGTGGTTTGTTCCTGCAGCCCATGTGTTTCTGTCACTGGTGGTCCTGCACTAGAAGCTGTTTGTTGTGACACGAGATGGTTTAACTCACCCCCAAACTGCTCCATAGAACACGAATTATAGATGCTGAATGGAAAATCAAATGTCACCGCACAGATTTGGCAAAGCCCCTTAAGAAATAAATGAAATATTGTTTCTCTCAAAGTTTTCTCTCTAATTGTGAACGACAAATGTCCGCACGCGTGTCTCTGTGCCGTTAATCACACGTTGAATCACATCAGCGACACAGCTTATATATTTATTTTAGTTGTTGAAGTTGTGATTTATACAGTAGCTGCATTCCACCTTTACCAGATTATCAGACTGGAATATCAGTTGGACACTGTGCATGGCATCTCTAACGCCACCGTTTCTGAAGTGTCTTAGTTCCTTTTTTTTTTTCCCCGATTACCATCTTATTTTTGTGGAGGAGAATAAATTGATCCCGTTGTGCCTGCAGACGAGACTATTTATTATTACTTTTCCTTGGAGATGAAGAGTACAAAGCTACCGTACCTGATGTTCAGACTTTTAAATGCTGGGCAACATTGTGGTGCGCCCATGAGATGTTTCACGGAACAAGTTAAAACCACTTGAATCATGCATGCTGCTTTTTCTTTTCGCCCACTTTCGGTTCTTCTCTCTCTCTTTTGCAGTACCCACTTTTTAAAAAGAATGACTGCTGCAGAATAGCCAGTGAGTAATGGGTCTGGGGGTACTGGGGTATTGTAACTGAACGCTCTTGTGTGTTGTCCTGTATGAATGAAAAAAGAGAATACAGTATATTACTGTAGGTGCTGACTCAAACTTTCTGAGTTTGACCAGAAAGTGTGACCTGGACATTTAATGCAAAATGTAACATATGTGAATAAAATATGAACACAATGACCTGTGTCTGCCTCTCTTTTACCTGATTGGTTGAATTCAATTATGTATATACAGTATATTCACCCAAATTTGTCTGTAATTCCATAACTGGCCAGCAGGGGTTGGATTCTGGCTGATTCTTTTCGTCTCCACACATAAAGAAAACACATTCCTGTATTTACTTTACAGTTAAAATGATAAGATTTTTACTCTTGCTCTTTTATTTACTTTTTTAAATGTTTTAATAAGTTGAATGGCAAAAATGAGGGATGTCCAATATTAACTTTTCCCATAATTTCCTAAATACTTGATTTTACAATAACAGCGCTGAGGAAAAGCTCTGCGAAAAACCAAAGATGATCTTAATGACATGACTCACCTGGGCTAATATCAGCTAATATTATCGGACATCCCTAAAAAATAACCCCTCTGACCTTTTCTTCTAGGTCAGAGGGGTTAACTTAACTGCTCTTCAGATTGTTACTGGAACCAGAATGTATTTGTGCAAAGACTTAATAAATAGGTCAGTTCCTAAGAGGGATTATCATTTTGTACTTGGTAGATTTAGAGTTTGTTCACAGTGGTGGTCTAGGTGTCAAGGAAGCAGACTTTGGTCGGCAAATAAATAAAATAAATTAGAACTATTTAATCCCCAGGGAGTGTCCTTCTGGAAATTATGGCCCTGCATTTAACCCATCACTGTAGTGAGCAGGGGGCAGTGTGTGGGGGACCATGCTCAGGGGACCTCAGTGGTAACTTGGAGGTAGGGGGATTTGAACCAGGGGCCTTGCGAACCAGTCTGCCCCAGAGTTGGTGACCTAACACATAACTTCCAGTGGGCTCACCACCCACAGTAAGGCTCAAAGTATGGAGCAGATTTTGGTGGTGCCAGCTTTACCTGTGACTCGGCAAAGGATAATCAAATTAAGATAATTAAATTATAGGAAAAATGATAATGATAAAGAAATGATAAAATGAAAGTTTTTAATTTAAAGTAAATATCAATTATTGTTATATTTAACTAGTTTTGATGTTCAAATTCAACTTAAAACACCTGACCTTTGACATTCTATAATTGTTCAACCATATTCTGAAAACCAGGGCTTTGAACCAGACTGGTATTTTAACATTTGTGGTTTTTGGTTCTACCATAAAATTGACTTTCCTGAATGGGTTAAGTATATTTCCAGATTATTAATCGAAATACTCGACCACACCATTTCATATATATGTATATATATACTTTATAGTCATATAGCCTACCTTGATTGTGGGCTCCACAGGGTTTTTAAAGAACAAAAAAATGGTATTAAGAGTTATTTTTTGTTTCGTTTCTGTTTCGTAAAAAAGAAAATCTAATGTTTCTGGTTCTGTTCTCTTACAAGAAAATTGGCAAAAGTTTCCAGTTTTGGTTTTTGTTCCTTCAACTGGTTCAAAGTTCACCTTTCCTTGGCCTTTTTATATTGTAACCGATCTGACCAGGAAAATACCCAGTGACTCTACCTCTGTATCCTCACCAACATCCAAACACTATCCTGCTATAATGATGCACAGAGCATCAGTTTGATGCTGCGCTGACTCTGTCGTCACTTCCTGTCCATGGTCCTGTCCATCCTGGTCACCACTGTGCGGTGCATGAATGCATCACTGTGGTTGTGGTGGTCAGATAGGTCAGATCACTGGGCTCCATGCTCAGGTATCTGCTGTGTTAATAATTCAACTCCCTCACTGAGCAAAGAGGGAAATCAGTCTGGAAATGTTACTATGGACGGTAAGTTGTTAGAGAGTTAACGCAGCAGGGATTAATGGTCAAACTGTGAGTGAGTCGTGATCAGCTGACGGCCTGACACTGTTCCCACTGTTGTTGCAGCTTTCAGGGATGGAGACACGGAGGAAGAAAGGTTAAGGTAAGACGAGTGTTTCTCAATAATTCACAGCACTTTCAGTACGTTCACATAGAGAATACACAGAACTTTTTTTTTCTCCTCTTATATAAATTTTCATAATATTATTAGCACTATAGAACATATTTTTAAATGCACTTCATACAGGGATATCAGTAAATGAAACATGTGCTTTTAAAATGTTAAATGCATCACATTGTGCAGCCAGTTTATTTTTTTCCCGGAAAAGGAATGTATTTTATATTATCCAGATTTGTGAAAAGTTTAGATTTAACATATCAATGAAGTTTAAACAATACTGACATTATTTTGTGCATCTTTGGGTGTTTTAGATATTTTTTACTTATTTTTTCACTTATTTTTTAAGTTACTCCACAGAATTACATGCTTTTTATCATAACCAGAGCCATTTCTGGCCTATTTTCCTTCTTTTTGCTTCATCCACTAGTCATACAATACACTTGCACAATTCTTATTTCTTTTTTTTTGCTTTTTTTAGCAGTCACTTAGAACTTACTTTAATTTTTATACATTTATGGTCTCTTTTTTTGGTCATTTTTGATAAAAGATTTATTACCCACTGCTAGTTTGCTTATTAATCTCTCTTGTTAAAGCACAACTCAATATTTTTCTGTAGATTTTTGCACTAAACCCCATCATTAAAAATATAATATATAATATTTAGATTATATACCAATATAATCTAAATATTAAACATGTTTAGAGCCTAGATACCTCTTCATAATTCATGAACTTGATCTAAGGACAGTTTGAGGAATGTGTTCTTGTGTGAGTCTGTGGTCCACCAGGGTGACAAGAAGGACATGGAGCTTTAGTCCTGACGTGTGGCTGCTGGAGGTTTACTGTAAAGTCTCCTTCTATCCCCTTAAAGGGATTAGTTTTTTTTTTCTCCTTTAGCAGAAGCTTTATCAAATTTCCCTAAGGGCTTTAACAGTGAGAGTGGGAATGTGTGAGTTTGATGGAAGCAGAAAATGAGATTACTGACGTTTGCTCTCATCGTTCCTTATGGGGAAGGTCGCCTTAGAAAACTCTGTATAAGTTCTCTGATGGTGAACGATGGATTCTTAGAGCCACAACAAACGTGGCGTCAGTGTTGACCAGATCCGATGTCTTTTTTTTTTCACAAAGTGTAACCATAGCCGACCCATTGAGCAGCAGTGGTGTCCTGTTCCTGTTCTGAAGAAGTGCATGTGTTCCACTGCACGTGCTTTCCTGTTCATTCAAAACACAGACGTCTGGGTTGCCTAAACTAAGGCCTGGGGTCCGGATGTGGCCCATTCAGCTTTGCAATCTGGCCCGCCAAATTTGTCCAAATTATGTAATTGGAAGACACTTCTGCCTTTTCTCTGCAATTTCCCAATACACTGCATTCAGGAGGCTAATATTTTAATAATTTTAGCCTGACTTTTACATGTCGTTTGTCTTAGTTCAAATTAAGGCTCCACCCATCAGCCCCTAACCCCGCCCCTATGTCCAATTTTATAAGCAACTGTGGCCCACTGGTCCAAAAGTTTGCACATGTCTGCTTTGAGAGGATTCCAACACACCGATGTATCCACTGTCCCAACTCTGAACATGTCCAAACCATCTCAATCTGTCTTCTCTAGCTTTTTCTCCAAACCTTCCTGTCTGTGTTGTCCCTCTAATCACCTCATTCCTAATCCTGTCCATCCTTGTCTCTCCTAAAGAGAATCTCAGCATCTTTAACTCCACCTCCAGCTCTGTCTCCTGTCTTCTACCTATTCCTAGTGTCTCTGATCCATCCATCATGGCTGGTCTCTCAACTGTCCTGTAAACCTTTCTCTTCACCTTAGCTGACTCTCGTCTATCACAAATGACTTTCTCCAATTGAATCTATCTGTTTTATAAGTATCTTGCTTTTGTTTACAGATATTTTTATTAAATTCTTAATAAACTAAAAATTAATTAAGATTTTTTGTGTCCTAATTGCTAAGCCACTAAGCCACACTAACAAAACTGTATTCATAACTATTTCATTATGTCTTGTTTTTCCGGTCAATTGTTCTTGTTTTCTGCTGGTGTGACTGTTTTTTTTTTTTCACTTTATGGAGGATTTAAACTCGTACCAACAAAATAGATGCACTTTTTAGTTACATTTCCTCTGTTTTGTATTTCCAGATGTACTTTTTCCAAACTGTAGCAACTACACCAGCAGCGTACTGAGATTAAAGGTGTCAGGTGTTCTTATATGAATTAGTTACAGCTGGATGAGTCGGTAACAGCATGTGCAGAGGAGGACAACAAAAATCACATGACCTACGTTAGCAACTGTCAGGAACTTCCCGGTTACCTTCGTGCAACCTGAGACGCTTCATATCAGCCTCCCATTATAACGAGCCACATTGGATGTCAATTGAATATTTAACACTGCTGTGTATCGGGTTGCAGATTAGGGATTAATTATTAATCCCTATAGATGCTTTGAATTAGTCTGGTACATTAGGTGTGGACTGTGGGGGAGAAACAAAGACTTTCACAGAAACAGGTGAGTCAGATCTTTGGCTTGATAATCTGACTTTTTCTGATCTTTAAACTATTTATTAAACATTTGAACTTAAACTTAAAGTATGTAAAATATACTGTTAGTTGAAGTCACGTGTCTTTGGCTGGTAGCTGGACATGCTGTCCTACAGTGGTTGCAGTGCTACTGGGCAGCAGGCAGAAGAAACAGTTGAAAAGTAATATAAGCCATTTGTTAGAAAAGTCACTGGAAGGCGCCTTGGCAACAGGTGACCGGTGTTGCGTTCAGTGCACCGTCAAGACAAATGGAAAGTAAACAGGTTTGGATGGTGTTGATTAATAAGGCAGGTGTGGTGCATTTTTCACATGCACTTTGAGATGGGAGATTAACTTCTGAACAATCAGTGATGGACGATTAGACTGGAGACAAAAAGAGAAACTGTGGTACGTAGTGGATTGTGTATTTTTTGGCTTGCTCTCTAGTAATAGATTTAGTTGGTATGAGTACATCCAGTATCTATCTATCTATCTATCTATCTATCTATCTATCTATCTACCCATCCATCCATCCATCTTGTCACTCCGTCTACCTTTCTGTCCATCTGTCCATCTGTCTGTCCGTTCATCCCTCCATCCATCTGTCTATGTATCCACCCATCTATTTATCTATCCGTGTATCTATCTATCTATCTTTTTTCCCTGTTTCCCTGTATCTTCTATCTATAAATCTAATCTTGATTACCTTTGTGATACATTTTAAATCTTTTTTTTTAATTATGGATCAATTTATTTATAGTGTTTATAGTATTCTAATATTCTGTATGCTTCACTATATGCAGATGACATTTATATTCAGTACCTACCAGGAAGGTTTTTTTTAACTACTAAAGTGTCTATTTGCAGTTTTTTTATTGATTTTTTTATGAGACATGCTTTTTATTGATAATTTTGTAAATAAGATTTTAATTTTTTTAAGCCAAAATGAGTGCATTTACCTTTTGCCAACACCGGCTTCCACCTTCAAGGACACAGTGAAGGATATCTGTTACATCCCAGTATTGTTGAGTATAAGGTTTCCTCAGGATGCTGGCATATCCATCTGTGTGCATCAAAACATCAGCTCATCAGTCAACATTTCTTTTCCACATCCATGCACTTTAAAGAGAGCTTCGTTGTCCTTGCCTTCAGGGTCGTTCAAACCATACGATGGGCATAGCATGTTGGTGACAAGTGAAGCAGTGGAGTGATGCTACACTACACAAATATTCCTCTCCATCATGTTTATCGGGAGGATGTTCAATTTTACGGGAGACAAAACGGGGACACGTGTTTTGAAAACAACACCATCATCTCCTCATTTATCAAACACTGGCCTGTTGTCACTGTCACCACTGCTGTGACGTACGTGTTATGGGACTAATGTCAGCCTCCCACGACTGCACTGGTCATCACTCCCCCCCTCAAAAGCAACTGTTTGTTGGTGGAGGTGTGACTCTTCTCTGCTGCTCGTTCAGCACAACCCTTGTCAAGTTAATCTCTATCTAATCCAATTGATCTAAGGCAGATTGCACTTCTTAGTGGGCGCTGACAGCGTCCCCGTTATTGAGAGACGGCTAATTCACCGTCAGTGTCAAACGCCACTTGTTTGTTGGCCGTACCCTCCAGGAGGCAGTGAGGTGTTCTGGTGTCATGATCACTTGAGACTCGTTTAGTCTTAGATTTTTTTTCTTTCTCCTCAGATGAGTCAGAAGGAAGTAACACGCGCCATGTAAGTCACGTCCTCTCCACCTACAGGTGCTTCGTTACTGCTGCTTTCTTGTTGTCTTGATTTTCTGCCGCTGTAAACCTGGTAAATGACTCCCTGGGAGGATGTAGCTGTTTCACGGTGTTAAATAAAGAAGTCTTTTGGGAGTAAATGTACTCTTCTGTATGCTGCACTTACACTCCTGGCTGCACACAGTCCATACATTTTCATTCCGAGCTTTGAGATAAGTTTGTTTATACCAGCAATAAAAGTCAAAAACTATTTTTTTTTTCTCAATGGAAGGTACATTTATCACATTTTTATAACCCCTAAAATAATGTTCAAGGAGTTTTTTGTTGTGATGTATTAGATTTAACAATACTGTTGGTTTCTCTCCTGCTTTTTCTTCCAGGAAGTCATTTTTTGGGCTTTATCCGTACAATTCTAGCATGATCGGCCTGGAAACTCTGGGCGATCCGTCAGGAAACTGGGATATTGTGGAGACCATTGGTAAAGGAACATATGGAAAAGTATACAGAGTGACCAACAAGAAGGACGGAAATCAGGCAGCAGTGAAAGTTCTGGACCCAGTCAACGTAGGTCATCCTGTGATTTCATACAATTGGCAAGACTATAGTCTTAAATAATCTCTCTGCAAAACCTCTTTATCATTGTGGAAAAGCTCACTTTAATGCATTATAAAGAAACAGTTAAGATTTAATTACGCCATGGCCTATTCTGACTTTTGTGGTTAATTTAATCCATCAGAGCATGCATTAAAGTTACTTGCCGAAAAGTAATTTAATGCCCGGTTTTACCTTTTTTGGGTTTATCGACCATGTGAAATGAAACCTGTAAACCCTTGCAGCCCTTTATCGAGAGTTGATGGGCTCAGTTTTAAAAGACCTAAAATGCAATAATGTTTTCACAAGTTACTCAGCTTTAACCGTATTCCTGCCTCTATCTAACACTTTACAGACCAACTCATATACAGACCTGAGTTCTGTTGAAGGAGATATACATGTCTTTCTAAAGGTCCATATTTCACAGATTTTTCTGTGAAAGATTGAAGTTTCAGTCATATCTAAAACTTCTTCTCAGATGTGACTGCAGCGCAAACTGACAGATTGACAGTTATTAATAAGTTAATTGTATCATTACTGTCAGGTGTGGAAATAGCAAAAAAAAAAAAAAAATCTGTTCGTATCTTTGCTACTGAATTTTCCTTTTATTTTTTCAGCATTTTGCTTTTTATAATGATACGCTGTCATGTTAATGTCTTCTCTTCTTGATTTGTGTTTATAATATCTTTGCTCTTGTTTTGTTAATGCGGACCTTTATTTTGAAAGAGTTCCGTTGTAGTCACGCGGTTCCGCCGTAGCAATCAGTGATGACAGAGCCGAGTCAAAAAGGTGGTTAAAGTAATTAATAAAAATAATTGTTCGAGGTATTAGCATGAATCCGTGGAGGCACTACCGTTTACTTTGTTTTAAGGATTTACATTAAAAACCTGAACTTATAAGTCAGGTCTGACACCAATTTTTGTCGGACGTAACAAAGAAAAATCTCATGGTAATAACTGTTTTAATATGTGTTTTTATGTAGAGATGTAAGTGTTTACTAAGTTTTGCGATTTTTTCATGGTTAAACACATTAACTATAATGTTAAAATGGCCCAAGACTTAAGAATTTACTTTATTGGAATATTTGGAACTAAGTTCGTCTAAGTTGTTGTTGTTATTAGTATGGAAGGAGTGTCAACGAGCATCCGTCTTTCCTGTTTATGTTGTATGGTGCAGGGTCAGAAATTAGTGAGGCTTGGTGCAAATATAAAGAAAAAAAACAACTACAAACAAACCTTGAACTCCTTATTAGTGTTTAATGGGCCTTCAAATATGGAAAGTTAGTGTTGAACGTAAACTTTTATAGTTTACATCGTACTGTGATATTAAATATTTTAGTTAAAATGTATTTTTCGTTATAAAGAGTTCTTGATATCTGTACCCAAATTCCAGAGTTTAAAGGTCTTGCCATACAAAACATAAATACTAATTTAAAAATAGCATTTAACATATTCATACGTCTTTGTCTAACCTGTATAGAGACTCACTGTTATGGCAGCAGTATGAAGTATAAACACTTGTGTTTTTCTCTGTGAACATGTGACTTATCTCAGCAGTGGAGTAGCTCAAACAGAGTAAGTTTCCGGTCTGTTTCCATGTTCTTCCCCTCCTTATTCACTTGTTCTTGCTCCACTGGTGTATATATATATATATACATTAATGTCTCCCCTACTCATTTATTTCCTGTCATGTTATGTCTGACGCTCCCTTCCCTGGAAGTGTAGCTCCTGAAGTGGCCGTTCACACGCTGTATGTCTTTCCATTGGTCTGTGAGATAAGGTTGCTGTAGAGTCTGTGTTTCCTTCACACCGTGCTCCTGACACTTGGTCTGAGAGCATTCTGTGGTTGTAGCGCTTGAACAATCTCCATCCCAGCAGCGCTCTCCGCGTTGACGTCCCCTGACGCCTGTGAAGATGAAGCTGCTTCTTCCTCCATCCCTCTCCCTGATTAGACCACAGACACTATCACTCAGACGTCCAGGAAGAGAAATTCCCCCTCTGTGTCTGTTTCTCTTCTGTCCCTCTGAGATTTACTTTGAGAGAAGAAATCGCTTCCAGATTTAGTTTTGCTGCCAAACCCTTTACTATTGCTACATGGTTTATATGACTACATTCTGAAGTTGATTAAAATAGAATTACTGGTTGCGTATAGGTGTTTCCACAACCTTTAAAGCAAACAGCATGTTGTCTGTGTAAGTTCTCAGTCATGCAGATCATTTAGTCTTGAAGAAGTTTTCTCTCTCATCCAAGAGACTTCTTCAGTTCTACACTGAGGATGAGAGATGAACGACTTCAAGAAACCTACTATGTCCAGTTGCCCTCAAAGTAACCATTTTTTGGAAACACATGTAGTATTCCCTTGCACCCTGCAGGGGGTGCCAATATACTGTAATAGTTACATGCTGAGGAACACGCAATTAGATGGAGCTCACATCTGTCTCACCTGAACTATCCATTTTTGCCACAAAAATCACTGCAGAATAAGATGTGCACCTCAACTCCCCAGTTTCTACCAAAACTGTCCGTTGCGGGTTTGACAGGGTCAATTATATTTGCTAAATAATGGGTTTAAATGGTACCAACAGTGATGTACTCTCTTTCCCACATCTGGATGAGTTATGGTGTGGAGAAGCACTAGAGATCCATGCTGATCCGTGCTCCATGCTCATCATGCACTCATTCAGGTGTGCTGCACTATTTGAGAAGTACTGATGGGGCAGGCACTATTCTCCACCTATTAAACATCTTAGGAGATGATCAACCTACACACCAACTGATGGACCCTAACTATAATATTGTACCTGTTTAACGATGAGGTCTTTTTCTGCTCTTCAAAGGATGTAGATGAGGAGATAGAAGCAGAATACAACATCCTGAGGACTTTGTCCAACCATCCTAATGTGGTGAAGTTTTATGGCATGTTCTACAAGTCAGAGAATCTGTCAGGTGGACAACTGTGGCTGGTGCTGGAGGTGAGAACCTTGTTTTCCTGGAGACAAGTAATACCTGTCAGGAATGTAAAAAAAAAAGTTATTTTTACCTGCAACATATCACAAGGTATCACAAAATGCTGGCTCAAAGATTTTCATTTTGCTTTGTACAGCTAAAGTTTTTCCTTCTTTAACTGTGTTTTTTTTTAAGTCAAACATACTTTAAACAGATCATAGATTTTAAATGGAACTTTTGCCACATAAGGTCATCGATGCTGCCTGGCTGCAAATGTGTCTCTGTACTTCGCACTCTTCTGTGTGTGGGCTCAGCTGTGACCATGAATCATAATCTGCAGCAGTTTGAAAGATGGACGAGTCACCGGAGTTTCTCTGTCTCCCTCTCAGCTGTGCAACGGTGGATCTGTCACAGAACTCATCAAAGGTCTGCTCATGCGAGGCCAGTGTCTGCAGGAGCCCGTTATATCATACATCTTGTATGGCGCCCTCTTGGTAAGATGGCCTTCCGCCGTGCCGACGATGTTAGACAAAAAGTGTGATGCAAACATGCAGAAAGATTTGTAAAATGAGAGAAAGTCTGCCAGTTAGGGTGTCTTTCTGTTTTTCTACCTGTGTGTGCATTAGCATTGATGACAGATGTTTGTTATTATGATTAGAATTCCAGATCTGATTCTTATTATGTTTTTTTTCCTCCAAAGGGTCTGCAACATTTGCACAACAACCAGATAATTCATCGTGACGTCAAAGGGAACAACATCCTGCTGACGACGCAGGGAGGAGTAAAACTGGTTGACTTTGGTAGGTAGTCTTTGAAAAAGACTATCCTAGAATTTTAAACTTAAATTCTTACATCAATAGCTATATCACTGTACTGCAAAAAACATGGCTTTAAGCCACAGGTGTCAAACTCAGGCCTGGGGGCCAAATCTGGCCCACAGTGCAATTATATTTGGCCAGCCAGATCATATCAAACTTGAACTAGAGTCGACCCGCCAGTATATTGGCTTTATATACTGGCAGGATTTGTAGTATTTGTGATTCATGGTCTTTATTATAGCACAGATATATTTTTGTTGTTGTTGTAGGTGTGTAGAAAAACATTAAAACATTAAAAGTATCTGGAAAAGCTTTTTTCATTTCTGATTTAATTTTTCATATGTTGATAATATTTAGCAGCTGTTCTAGATTCAGTGTTCCCAAAAATCAACATTCATTCAGGGGCGGCTATTGAAGAGGGGCAATCAAGGTTGTTCCTTGTGGCTACGGCCACTAGGGGGCCCAGTCAAAAATTGTTTCGCTTGAGCAGTGATAGGGTGGGGGCCCCAGGAATATCTTGCTAGTAGCCAAAAGAGACCCCTGCATTTAATATCTGGAGAAGTGGAAATATTTACATATTACATGTTAAGTCTATATTCTTTAGGTAATAGACCATTAGTGGCACCAGGCATTGAAACGAACAGGAAATTAGAGAGAACAAGGGTGGTTTATTCATTTTTTTCTATGTTTGTATTAATCTATACAGAGACGGACAGAGTCTGTGTACAATAGTTTATCTCATTCCCTACAGGAGCTTTCAAACAGACCATAGCTGCTGCTTATAGCCAGTACGCGTCAGTATATTTGTTAAATAAACATATCACAGATGACAGATGTATTCCAATGTTCTACAGCATCTCTTCATGCCTCTGTGGCAGCTGTACACTGTTTGCTGTTGTTCATATGGTTGTGTTTGATTCCTATTGTTGTCGATGTACAGCCTGAGTGACACCCTGAGGGCATTTCTTTGTATTTATTATTAGAGGCCCAATCAGGCATGAAATGATTGCATTAGGTCAGCAGACAAGGTCATTGTGCAGTAAAATGTAAATATATTTTCTCAGAATATTCTCATGTTATGTCATGTTATTTCCAGTCAAGGATCTGTCTCACTGTGACATCATCATGTTGAACATGATAAATCAGACTGTGATCATATTTCCCCTCCGCTCTGGTTGTTGTCGTCAGGCAACCGTCAGCTGGAGATGCTGGATATTCCCTGGACTCTGGTTCTAACCCGGGGCGATCGCTGCTCATTTAAATTGCATTATTTGATCCTTTGCATATTAAAAGGAAACTGTTAAAGCGAATGACTTTGACTCTGCCCCCGGGCAAGTTTATGTCCTCTGTGTCCGGGTGATGAAGTGGACTCACGCTGATAAAAATCTGTCCCACTTAATTTGAAATGATTGTCGCACATTACTATTGTTAGTATTAATATTATTGCCTGGCAAGCTTCCAGGCTAAATGTGCGAGGATTTATTGATTAATTAAAACATTTATATACCCTGCTGTAAATTCATTTTATTTTTTCCTCCCAGATGTTAAAAATAGGTTTTATATATCGCAAAAAAAAAGATTTCTTATTTTCTTTTACAGGAGTTTCAGCCCAACTGACCAGTGCACGACTACGGAGGAACACATCCGTTGGGACTCCGTTCTGGATGGCTCCTGAGGTCAGAACCACATACATCATGTTCACAACACAACAGTAACGGTGACAAAAGTTCACCGCGCGTTAAACAATGTTAAAAATCACCAAGGTCTACTTTAAGATGAAGAGAAGAAAAGAGGCTGAGAGACGGTGTCGGGTATTTCTGTGTGACTTCTCCCCTGAGTCGTTGTGTATTCCTGGCCATGGGTGCAGCTCTGAAGGTCATTTCAAGGTTAATAGCTGCAAGAACTCCCCCTCCTCTTTGTCCCCCCCCTAAGGTTCCTCTGTGGCTGAAATGAAGTGTAGTGATTGGATGGGTAAAAGGGAGAGACCTCTTGGGTAATTAGAATGGACTGAGCTGTAAAATGCAGTGTAATGTTATAATAATTATTGACTGAGTGAAGCTCAGACCAGGAGCTGCAGAACTGACCCATCTCTCAGTGTTCAAACAGTCCATGAATACAGAGATTTTCTGTATCTCTGCCAGATTTTTGACATATAATGGAAGCACAGAGGAGGAACACTCAGGTTTATGATCCGATTTAACATAAATTTACCAAATTTATGACAGAGTTTCTACAAAGTTCAGGCAATAAAGTGGTGTTGCAGGGCAATATAGGAATAATATTTAGATGAAATAAGATACGCAGCAGATAAAAAGTTTATCAATTCCAGCTGCTTGGCTTAAATGAAAAAGAAGCCGGCATTTTGGTGGCAACTGGGTGTAAATTGTTCGTTGTGGTGTAACGTTGTTGTCAGGTCATCGCATGTGAGCAGCAGTTCGATTACTCCTACGACGCCCGCTGTGACGTGTGGTCCCTGGGAATCACTGCCATCGAGCTGGCAGATGGAGACCCCCCTCTGGCTGAGATGCACCCAGTCAAAGCCCTCTTTAAAATTCCAAGGTAGGACCACTGGAGGGCGCTCCAAGCACACATCTGAGCGCAGCCTCAGGTTTTACGCACTGACAAATTCAGCCTCTCCTTCAGTGAGGAGGACAATAACAAAAGTGTGTGTGACAGCGAAGGTGATGGGAGGAAAAATGATAGTTGCTGTACTCGCATTTTTGTCTGTTATTGTGACTGTTCCATTTTTTTTTTCTTCTTTTTTTACATTTATTCCCATGTGAAAGCAAACATCTGCTGAGTAATCAGCATTTACTCGTCTCTGTCATCAGAAATAACTGCCTCTGCACAAGGTCACTAGATGTAATCTAGAAGAATATGCTGCAAACAGTATGCACGTGTGCGTGTGTGTGTCTGCATCCATTTGTGTGACAGTCATGTAAGAGTGCAGTGGCTACATGCGGTTGACCTTTCCCTATCAGGCACAATCATGCAATTATCTCCTAGTTAGATGGAGATATGCTCCTCTGATTGCAATTTGCATTGGTGATTAGCTCCATTCACAGGAAGATGAGGCTGTCATCATGTCCCTGCTACAATCTTATCTCTTTTCTACCAAACCAGGTGAGGAGCAGGGAAGGATGGGTGCAGACGCAGCATTTTATCAGCACGTAGATTTGAAATTCACCAATAATCAAGGGAGAGAAAGGAGTTCTGATGTAGAAAGTCGAGGAAAAATAGGAGGAATGATTTTCTTTCTAAGGGTATTTTTTTAGAACCTGGTGAGTTAATGTCAAAATCAGTAATCTAAATCTGTGGAGCCCAAACCACTGGGCCGGGGACCAGTACCGGTCCGTGGGTGAATTGGTCGCAGAGAAATAATGTTTCCTTTTCGCCCCATCTGTCTATTACTTCCACTTGATCCATACCCATATCAACAAAAGAACTGACCAATAGAATGGCTAGGATTCCACCATCAATAATAGAACTATATTTGATTGAGGAAATATTTTCTCAGTGAAGACAACAACAATAAACTCAAAATGATGCAGAGTCATTGATGCAAGATTCTAACCTTTTATGCTGGTCTGGTAGGAGAAAGTTATAGGCTGTGTGCACTTGAGAAAACCTTGTTGTGCTCATGCACAGTTAATTCAGGTAGGAAGATTTTATAGGTAGGAAAATATTTCAAAACACCGGAAACTTTTATTTTATCAAGAGTATTTATCAGCCACAACCTAACGACTGGTCTGTGAAAATAGTATGAGACATCTTCAAGTTATAATCATTAAAACTTTTGACATTATTATTATTATTATTAACCAATATTATTGGTTAATATGGGAATGTCTCAGGAGAGGATCGTGAATCTTTTGGAAATGAGTGATAACTTTGTTTTTTTACAATCTAAGTCAACTTAATAAAAACATTGAACTCAGATTGAATGGCGACAATGATCTAATGGAGGAGGGCATGGGGCAAATACATGTTTTTTTTTTTAGCTGCGTCTCTTATCTTTAAAGTGTCTTAACTGGAGCAGACAGATGCATTTCCCTGATGACTGTCTGTTCCTGCTATATCAGTTTAAATTCATAAGAGCCTTTGACTTTGGAGTTGACTGGGACATTAATGGAATTGGAAATTTATCTTCATCGGACATTCCTCCATCTCTCTTTCAGCGCAGATATTTTGTCCTTTTGGTGTCGTTTCGGAGCTCAAAGGTTTAGCAGCGGTGATATAAATCACAGCGGACGTGTCGGACCATGAAATGATTCTGTTAACATGTCGTTTATCTCAAATATATTTTCGCATCACCGCGGCAGACCAGACAAAATCCTGGAGGAAACGTGGTGTAACAGATGACTCCCCTTATGAATTACTTTGGAAATATGGAAATGTATTTCACCTTTGGGTCTTTAGTGGAGACGAGAGTGATTCATGATGAAATCAAAGAGATTCATCTGCCTTGGGTTTTGATGATTGCAAAGTTCTGCATTTCAGACCTGGAAATCTTTTCAATTTAATACGTCACAAACCACAGGGAGCCTCTCGTGAAGTATTGTCCTTGGCTGGAACGATACGTGCTTTATGAAATCCATATAAACACGACAACATGTGATATGTGCAGTTAATATTCCGGGATGTTACAGTTGAATACATGAGTGTTTCCAGGCCAGAGGTTTTACTGGCATGTTGTTAATCTGTTCTGTGGTTCCACCACACCATCGTCCTCTCATCTGAGAGTAAGACACAAGACACTACACAAGAAAATACTACCTGTCCTGCTATGTTTCAGTGTAGTTCTGCTGTGATTATAAACTGAGGTTGTCTCCCACTTCTGCCAAGCTAGAGATTTACATGTTCTTTGTGAGGACCATATACTGTAGAACTGTGTTCCCCAACCTTTTTTTTTTTTTTTTGCCACGGACCGGTTAAATGTCCAGTCGTTAAGTTGTGGCACATAAATACCGCTTAATAAAATTGCATTTTTGGCTGCTCTAAATTTTTTTCCTACCTATAAAATCTTCCTACCCAAATTTACTGTGCATGGGCACAAGGATTTCTCAAGTGCAAAAAGCCTATAAATTTCTGCTACCAGAGCAGTATAAAAGGTTAGAATCTTGTATCAATGACTTTTGAATTTATTGTTGTTGTCTTCACTGAGAAAATATTTCCTTATCAAATATAGTTGCATTATTGATGATGGAATCCTAGCCATTCTATTGTTCAGTTCCTTTGTTGATATGGGTATGGATCAAGTGGAAGTAATAGACAGATGGGGACAAAAGGAAACATTATTTCCCGGCACCAATTCACCCACGGACCAGTACTGGTCCCTGGCCCAGTGGTTGAGGACCACGGCTATAGACCATACAGACCTGTCACAGGTCTTGGTTTTGTGATTGTTAACGTGACACACGTGATAATGAGTCTGGTCCCAGCAGGCTATAAAACAATGATAGGTGCTGTGACTGCCTGTCAGAGGAGACGTCGACGAGCTCCATGAATAAAGGTCACCTCTGTTTGTGCTTCAGAAATATCTGATGGTTGATGAGATGTGACGGGCCATCAGTCCGTGAATGTGCTTACACTTTAGGAGGAGGAGGAGGATTTCTTTATCATATACCTCTCATTTTCAAATTCTTAAGTGGAATCCAACTCTTTTCTGGATTCCCTCCTCCTTAGATTTTCCTTACGGGTGATGATCTCCGCAGTGGTCATGGGTGTAGGAAATGGAGCAGATCAGAGGGTGAAGTTGTAAAATCATCAAGTGCAAAATTAATTACAGCCACCAAAGACAAAGGTGGTGTGAGATGTTTAATAAGCACAAAGGTTAATGGCTTGAACAAGTGTTCTTCTCTCTGCTCAACCCTGAAGTGTCCATGTGATGTTGAACCACATTCAAATCTTCTAAGACAAAGGCGACAAAGGTTGGATTTATTTATTTAGATGTAGATTCAGATGCAGTTGCCAGTGGATAGTTCCTGGGGTTGTTGCTACTGTTTTTGGAATTTGGTGGAAAACCTTTCAAGGAAATCAAACCTCAACCTTATTGGGCCAAAAAAAAGATTGTGTGTGGGGACGCCACCATGCTCAGGGCACCTCAGCGGTAACTTAGTGACTTAGGGGGATTCAAACCGGGCCCTTGCAGACCCAAGTCTGTTTTCTTAACCACTAGGCACCAACTGCAAGAAGGTAAACTTAATAAATTCATATGTTTTTCACTGCAGGTCATTTCAATTTATCTGTGCATAGTTTAAGGACCCCTTGTCTGAGATATTTGAATAACGCTGTGTCTTTAAAACACTGAATTAGTCCTTTTGGGTATGAAAAATCATCACACAGTTGTTCTGTTCTGACCCCCTGCTGGCCGCTTGATTGATTGTAACATTTTCTCCAACATCTCCATCCCCTGATGCCGTGACTTTAGTTATTGTGTGTGGTTTGAGGGACTGTAGCTTTTAGCAATGCATCCACTGTAGACATGATAGATGTAGCTGTGGTTCCCCCTGTTCATGCATATATGCTCAGAGAAGTGTCAGTGCTGCGGCTCAGGTGATGGATGGTCTCAAATTTTAAAGGAGTGCTCTGTTCACTGAGTAAGCCTTCATTTTGGACTCATTCCCTCTTAAACCTGTCTAAAGGCCACAGTGTTTCTGCTCTGAGAAACCAACTCTTTCCAACATACAGTAGATAGAAAATCTATTAACTTTATACTTAATTTTATTTGTTTTATTGTAATTTAGGGCAGTATTTTATCCTAATGCATGAGCAAACCTGCTGTAAAGTGATTTATGTTTTATTTTGACTTATGATAGTTTGATCAGGTTGTAGTGGTGGTCTAGTAGGTAAGGAAGCGGACTTGGGTCTGCAGGGTTTCAGGTTCGAATCCACCAGCTGCTAGGTTGGCACTGTGGTGCTCTGATCATAGCACCATCCTGACCCATATGACGTCTTGTGGGCCCACCACCCACAGGAAGGCTCACAATATGGTGCAATGTGATTCGGGTGGTGCCAGCTGCCCTGTGGCTCGGCAATGGAAAAGGGAAAGAAGATGAAAGAATAGTTTGATCATGCTCAGTTAGTGATACCTGAGATAAATGCTGATAATTATTTTTTTTACATTACATTTTTTTACATTATTTGTGCTGGTACAGTTCAGATTTTGTCATTTTCTAGCTGAAACATAAAAAAGGAGGACTGTCTAAAATCCTATTTGCACTTTCACTCTATTGAAAATCAATGCACAACTTTTGTTCCAAATGGAGAAGATGAAAATATAAGTTGATTTGCCCCAGGTGGATTTTTCTCCTTTTTTTATGGCTGAGTTGGCTGTTGTCAAACGATGCTGACACCTCAGTGATTTTGCCTGAACCCACTCTGAGCAACGATAAGATCCCAAAAAGCCATTTGTGTTTACAGTGTGAGGCAGCTCTCACACAGATAGCAGGAGAAAAAAAAAATATCAGGATTTACCGCGCACAATGAACCCACTTGACAGTGTTATCATCAGCGCTGCTGTATTGACTTTGTAATGCATGAGCAGTGTGTGTCACCACATCAAGGCGAGAACGTGTCTTCGGGCTCATATTAGAGGTTTGCGTTGGAGCCGTCACTTACAGGCTTTGATCTGCTCTTTGCAAAGGATTGCCTGCCTGAATCCTTATCAAAGCCTCCACAAACTGAACGCTGCGAAACATGACAGATTCTGTACCCAGACATTCTGCGGGGGGGAAAAAAAATAAGACATTAAAAATATATAATGTCACTCGAAGACTATCTGCATCAACAGACCCTCTGCTTTGATTGTGGTTGTCTCACATCCAAGGATTATTTTGTAGCCGTACAGATATCTTGTTCTGTGAAAGACAAACACCTGACAATGAATTAACACAGGTATAATAATTGATAAAATCAAATCCATTACAAATTTCTCCTATCTGACCTCGCCAACATCTTAACCCCCACTTGGTCCCTCAGATCAGTGGTCCCCAATTTATTCTGTACCAGGACCTGTTAAATGTCCGACAATATTTTCACGGCCTGGTGTAGCAGATAAAAACAATGTTTAAACATACCTTCAAAATAAGACACGTCACAAAAACAATGTGTATGAAAATACTCGCTACTCACAGCACGATTGAATCAATGAATCACACAGATACGATGTCGGAAATGGCAACAGGGTTTTCAGTGCTGTTGTGGCGATCTCCATGACTTTAATTCAGAAAAACGGCAGAGTTGATGTCTCCAACAGACATTTAAGGCCCCTGTCATTTCTGATCTCCAGTAGTTGATCTTTCTTTAATTTAGCGGGATATATCACATGACTTACAATGTCGAGGACTTGACATGCGTCAAGTGAGACGGATGTAACAGAGAGATTCCTGCCACTTTTCAAAATAAAACATCACTAAGACTCGGATAATAAATCAAACAAATTATGTATATTATTTTTTCTTTCCGTGCGGCCCGGTACCAAATGACCCACGGCCCAGGGGTTGGGGCTCACTGCCTTAGATCCTTTCTCCTCACCTTCAAATTTAAACTCAAAACACACCTGTTCCAGACTGCATACTCCCTCCAACCTCCATCCACCCTGCGTCTGTTCTTCATTTATTTTCATGTGTTTCTATGCCCTGTTTTTATGATTATCTGTTCTTATTTTATTCCTCTGTAAAGTGTCCTAGAGTGACCTGAAAGGTGCTCATAAATGAAATGTATTATTATTATCATTATTATTAATAGATAGATATCCAAACCAGGTCTGCCATGATTCTCCTGACTGTGACAAAAACCTCAGCCTCCAGCTGTCAGCTCTCAGGATGAGCATGGCCGTGCACAGGCTCGTCCAGCCTTGGCTCCTATGCACACCTGCCTCCTGTCAACGTGTGCACTTGAAAAGTGTTAGCCTCATTATAGATGGCCTCCGTTAATGCTGCTGACAGAGGTATAACTAGCTCCCATAACTTTTGTCTTCCAATGGCAGATGCCTGCTGCCAGACAGTGCAGAGGCTCTTATCGTTTGTCACTTTTTTTCCGGGGCTGCCATGGACCTGGACTCGGACCAGCTCGTCCTCAGACCAGAAAAACTCTCCCGCAGGAGCCTGATGGTCATTCCCTGGCTGCCGGCCATCTTTTATCAGCCGAGTCAGGAGACAGAAACAAGGGTTTAATCTGAAGTGATGAGGATGTGATGACGAATAATTATCAACAGTTTTTGCTAATGGGTTCGTTGTGTGTTTATGTTTTCTGCTTTGTTTTAGAAATCCTTCCCCAACTTTAAGAAATCCAGATCAGTGGTGCAGGAGCTTCAGTCACTTCATTGGCCAGTAAGTGTCTATCAGTAACTGTGAACTGTCTATCTGTCTGTCTACCTGTTATTCTTATTCAATTATTCTATCTATCCTTCCACCTTCATGAACTCTGATTCATTTACAGTTTAAATAATCCAATACTGTGATCTGTTCAAACTTAAACATCCCTTTGACTAACATTTCATACTCACATTTTTTTTTGTTTAAGTGTATTTTTTCTCATCATTTGATTTTATTGTGCTTTTTATTTGAAAAGAATGTAACTGCATTTGTCTTGCAGCTAAATCTCATCCCTTATTTATGTATTTATGAAATTATATCCAGTATTTGACTTTTCTCTTTACACATTTTTATGATTTAACTGCGGAAGGAATCGATAAAAGTAAAGCAGATCTCCCGTCTGATATTTGCTCTTATGCGATAAAACAAATGTTGCGTAAAGCAAGGCAGGGTGGGGAGAGCTGAACATTAGCTGTAGCATGTATTCGTTGAACATGGAGGCACCTGAAATTGATATTTTATAGCCAGATTCTATCATCGCTCTTGTTTATCTGTTCATTGACTCTCATTTGTGTAAATCTGCCACAGAGGAACAAACTAATTCGTCTGAGTTATCAGCTGCATCTCAGGCTCAGATAACTTCTCATTTCCTCCACTGTGCAAAGCTAATAACATCAGGGGCAGCTTGTAATGGTTGCTGGGGATATACAGCTGTAATTTCAGCTACCAAGGTGTGTGAGTCTGAGTCATAATGAGAAAATAAAATTTGTTCGGGGGAATTATTTGAAGAACTATTTGTGGAGTCATGGTTTTCATACCACCTTTGTGTTTGAGCCTCAGATTCTTCTTCTTTTACCTCCGTCTTGTCCCTTTTTTTTCATTTTTTTTTCCACAGTGAGTCAACAAGTCCTTTGTATCTTCAACTCTAACTCCAACTACTTCCATGTCCTCCCTCACTGCATCCATCAATCTTCTCTTCATCTCCTACCTGGTAGCTCCATCTCTAGGATCATTCTTTGACAAACCTCCCTGTCTATGTTGTCCCTCTAATCACCTCATTCCTGATCCTGTCCATCCTTGTCTCTCCTGAAGAGAATCTCAGCATCTTTAACTTCTCCACCTCCAGCTCTGCCTTCTGTCTTTCAACTATTCCTAGTGTCTCTAAAACATCCATCATGGCTGAACATGTTTGAGCCTCAAATTGAGAAATATTAATTAAAAAATAAATAAGGACGTCTAACATCTTAGTCATTTTAACAGAGCTTCTTATAGCAGCACCAGTAGTTGTAGTTTTTTTCCCTGTGATCTGCAACCTGGTGGTAATTGATTATGTGACATCACCTCTGAAAAGAGCTCCCAAACAAAGAATCCTGAAAGGGGAAAGGGACAGACAATGTTATCAATGTTTGCAGCCTGTTTGTGACATCTTTTCA
Source organism: Paraplagusia blochii (assembly GCA_016785265.1). Lineage (NCBI taxonomy): Eukaryota > Metazoa > Chordata > Actinopteri > Pleuronectiformes > Cynoglossidae > Paraplagusia > Paraplagusia blochii. The sequence continues at coordinate 205,366 of JAFBJS010001272.1, forward strand.
GCTGCATCAAACCTGAACTGCTGTGCTTTTGGAGGCGTCAGGCAGGGTAATTCCCAGGATAATAAATCCATCACCCGGAATCTGTACTTGTGCATCCTAAAAGCTGACTTCTGTGACAAAGTGGTCTGCCCTGCAGCTTAGCCCTGCTAATAGCAGCAACCTCTGCTTAATGTCCTGGCTCTAATGAATTCACAGAATTAACTTTCGGAGCCAAACAAACTGATAAAAGCAACAGTATTTGGGTGCAGATTAGCAGCGTTGTAATTAGATACCTCTCCCTGCAGTGTTTGGGGCTGTAGCACTCACACAGATGCTGCTGGAAGTCTTTAGCCGAACTAATGAACTGTGCAGATGTAGATTGTTGATGCATGTTCGCATCCTTCTAATTTTAGGACGTGTTTGTCTGTGTTTGCATTGTGTGCTGTTGTCGCAATCAATATTGTGGGAAAGGCTTTGTATCAGAGCCAAACTAATACCGAAGTGTGTAGCTGCTGGCCTGTGACGAGGAGCCACGTCAGCTTTTAGCAAACACTGCACATCAGTGATAGGATTCCGGGTGTGTGTCTGTTTGGACCTGGGGACCATGGTGACAGAGACCATGTGGTACCTGCAGACCCAGGATGTCTGATAAGTGACACAGACTTTAAGACACTTGTAGGAGGCTGCTGATGCTGGCCAATCAGCTCTGTCATGTTCAGGTTTTTTTTTTTGATAACTTAAACACTGGGACGATGCTCAACTGTCATGTTTGTGTTCGTATAAAGGTGCCTGATAAAGGACTTTGAGGCACGTCCATCTGCCACACACCTCCTGGAGCATCCCTTCATCAAACAGGCCCATGGCAAAGAAATGGCTCTACGTCAACAGCTTGCAGTTCTCATCCAGGAACAACAACAAGTCGGCTGCAAAACCAAAACTAAGTAAGTTAATGGTGTCCTTTTATTTTTGGAAGAAAAAAAGTTTTATTTTTATTACTTAATATTTTCTCCTCACTGGTAAGGTCTACCACTGCAACCAGCCTCTGGTCTGTTAGTAACTTATATTTTTTTATCCAGTAGGGGGCAGGCACTCATCTGCTTACAGTCCAGTCAGTGAGAGCGGTCATAATGAGGAAATGCAGGAATGCACAAACCGGTGTTTGATTAAAGAGAAGTTACAGCAGTGTGACTAATTCAGGCAGAGTGATTGTCGAGACTAAAATTAGATCAATAAATATTACTTAGACCAGTGGATGTGACAAACACTGTACTGAGAGTCCACATTACACAACACTTATCTGATCAAATGGGAGTAGAACAGAACATCTGTAAATGTCCATGACTAAATAATAGTTTAAAGAAGTTATTAAGGCCGTCAGATATGTTGTGATTCAATTATAGCATTTTTTTTACAAGCAAAGTAAGGGAATAACAGTATTTTAGTATTTTTCTTTACATCCAGCCTTTGTTAAAGACCTTTCAGGATGCTGCCATCAGTGTTTTTAGTGAAGACTGGCCTTTGAAATGAATGTTTTTGCTTGTCATATTACCAAGGTATAGGAATTTCCATGTATTTGGTATTTTGTATCCTAATAATTTAGTTAGTTCCCACCAAACATCATTACAGTATTTTCAAATTTTTCCATATTCCCAGAAGATATGTGTGTGTTTCCAGCTTTTTGTCCCCCACGTTGTCTCCAACATGATGGTTGTATAGATAAGATCCCACCCTTAATTTTAGGGATTACTAGTATTCTAAAGAAGATTGGAAGTTAAAAGAGCAGTGTAGAATAACTTGCCTTCCAAATGACTTAGATATATTCAGAAAATTTCTGTTATTATTTATATCCTTAAAAAAAACACGGGAGCAGCAATATTTCCCATTGTTCCTCTGAGCTCCTTTTTATTCATAGAAGAAAAAGTCCCTGTGATATGCTGGTGAATTTCCGACTCTGACTTGAGTTTAATCTTCATTATTAAGGAGTTTGCTGAACTTGCCCTTGACTCAGTCCTGAATCTGTGCCAGCTCTGTTTACTCCAGAGACCATGCAGTGTCGCAGCCTGAGCCTGAGCCTAAGTCTGAGCCTGAATTCCTGTCCACAGTGAAAGTGGATAATGGGATTATGAGCTTCTAGGGCGAAAACTGCTCCCGCTCTCTGGTTTTAGTCTCTCATGCCACAGATCCACACACAATGACTGTCGATAAGAATGAAGACACAGAGAACTTGAAAGTATCTGCCCTAGGTGGAAGGGTATGATTGACTTCAAAGCGGTGGAAAGGTATGGGCCCCAGGTCTTTAGTCTCAATCTGAAGGGACACGATGACAATATTCACTTTATAGCTACTGAGTCTCTCCACCATTGTCAGAATACAAAGTGAATACAAAGGCAGAAACTGTTTCTGACCTGGAGCGTCAATATCTGAAATTCTGTAACATGATTTCAAAATGTTTTACACTTAAAAATTGATGCATCTTGAATATATTACTTTTGACTTTTTTTGGGAAGTGGGCAAAAATTTTTGACACAAGTTGAAGTAAGATTTAATTTATCTGCTATAAAATAGGCACTGTGCAGTAAATCTAAATAAATTGTATATTCTCATTGTGTGTACATGATGAGTGGCAGTTTATTTATGGAGGCTCACACTGTCACCCTAACAGCAGTATAATATAGTCCGTTGTTCCTGCATTTTTAATCCTGTGCAGTGGACAAACACGGACAAAAGCCTTTTTCCGTGTCTTTTTTTCTCACACTCATTGATGTCCTCCGGGACCTTTTCCAGTCCCGTATGGATCCAGATGGCTCTGTGTTGACCTCTTCCCACTGGGGCTCGTTGGAAAGTGATAGGTCAAAACACAGATGAAGTGCAATCACTGGCTGTGATAATAGGAGATGTTTCCCCTGGGAGATCTTTAAAGGGCTCCACACCAACCTTGGAAGTGACTGGGTCTTGAATGCAGCTTTTTGCTTCACTGTCTCTCCATTGGCTCCCACATCATGTCTTTCTGATGCATTATCATGTCCTTGGCTTCATACACAGGCACGAGAGGATCAATACTCGTAAAACCCTCATAATAGAGAGCTGCCCTGATGATGATCTGGTAAACCTGGAATTTTTAGATGAGGTGAGATTTAAGGTCTTATCTCATTTTGCATTGATCCACCCAAGCTGCAATGTTTTTTTTTTACCTCACCTCTGTTGCTGTGAGACACTGAGGTGTTGTCTCTGTCCAACCTGGCGTTGTACTTCCCCACTGCCCCACAGGGGGGCGAGGTTGCTTTCTCTGATTGGCCTTCTTTATCGACCTCCTTTATCACCCTGTCTGCAGGAGACAATAATCAGCCACCTCCATAAGAGGTATGATGAGCTGCAGGTCTACACCTACGTGGGCGACATCCTCATCGCTCTCAACCCTTTCCAGACCCTCAGCATATACTCTCCTAAGGTGACGCATCATCCAGTAATATTATAAAACATAATATTAATAAATTATAAAAGTATTTTTAAAACATGACCGGCAATTTGTTGTACATGTTTTTTTTATTATACCTCACCATTTTCCTGGCAAGTATGATTACATATATATGTTATACAAAAACAGTTACCATCATAGATTTCTGATGTGCTAAAATACCATTACTTCCAAATAATAATAAAGAATATTATCTTTTTTTTTAGTTTTCCACCTTATACCACGGTGTGAAACGAGGTGACAACCCTCCACACATCTTTGCTACGGCCGATGCAGCATACCAAGGCATGGTGACCTTCTCCAAAGACCAGGTATTCTGCAGAAAAAATAAATCTGGTCATAAGGACATAAATTAGCAAATGTTTATAATTCTGCGTTTACTTCTGTGTTCATTTTTGTAAATTAAAATAAAAAAGCCAGTCATAATCTTAATTTTTCTTGGGAATTTAATTGAATTTATTTTTTGTCTTTTCTCCTTAGTGTATTATAATAAGTGGTGAAAGTGGGGCTGGGAAAACAGAGAGCGCTCATTTAATTGTCCAACATCTCACCTTCTTAGGAAAGGTAATAATAGAAACTGTTTCTACAGTTTAAACACAGAAAGTGAAAGATTTAAGATCTTTTTCTTCTTTTTTTTTTCAGGCAAACAATCGGTCATTGCGAGAGAAAATACTGCAGGTGAACCCTCTGGTTGAGGCCTTTGGCAACGCCTGCACAGCCATTAACGACAACTCCAGTCGTTTTGGGAAGTACCTGGAAATGAAGTTCACACCCACAGGTGCCGTCATTGGTGCCAAGATCTCAGAATATCTGCTGGAGAAGTCCAGGGTCATCAAACAGGCTGTGTATGTAGACTTCTCCTACTGTTTGGGAAAGAAATAATACTGACTGACAGGTTTGATGCTGCTATAAAACAACACAGTGAACATATTACTTATTATATTATTCACATTCCTGTAAACACATTTTTCTTTTTACGAAATTAAGGCATGATGGCTGCTTTGAAGAATTTGAAACCTCAGCCAAGAAGTCCAAAATGCAGAATGCATTTGCTCACTGGTTTTATTTTGCTTTAAAAACCTGTCACTGACTCAAACACCAGACCAAACCACATGTTTTCTCAGTGATACTTCCTGGAAAATTAGCCAAATTTGTTAGAAGTTAAGAAGAAGTTAAGTTATGAAAATGATTAGGGTTATAAATGAGTACAACTTTGCAATGGCCTCAAAATTTAACTGTGTTAGAAGTGAATTGTTAATCATAGTAACAACTTCTGTTTTTTTTTACTTTGCCATGTCACAGTCCTGAGACTTGGTCTGTGCATTTTCAAGAACATTTTGACAAAACAAAGTTTTCAAACCACAGCTCTGTCTCTCACCATTGTTGTATTATGCTGCTTGTTTTAGCCTCGTCCTGATGTTTTCTTTGGTTGAATTGATTTTCTTGTAAACTTCTCATCACTTTGCTGCTTTGTCTTCAAGGGGAGAGAAAAACTTCCACATATTTTATTATATATACGCTGGACTTTACCACCAAGACAAACTAAAAACGTTCAGGCTGCCCAACAGGACCCCACCCAGGTAGTGGATGCTTTTTTATTTTCACACACTTCAGTAAAAGTCTATTTTTTTATTATAATCTAGTTCTTGACCCCTCGTCACTTGCAGGTACATTGATAGTCAACACTCTAAAGTGATGCAGGACATTGTCTCCAGTAAACTGTACAAAGAGCAGTTTGATGCAATCCAGGAGTGTTTCACAAACATTGGCTTCACTGAAGAGGTATTTGATTAATCAATATAATTAGTCCTAATGATTGGACTTACATATTTTTTCATTTCTGTCTTTTGCTATGGGGTCTCTTTGCAGGAAGTCAACTCTGTATACAGGATTCTCTCAGCCATTTTAAACACAGGGGACATTGAATTTGCTGCCATCACGTCCCAACACCAGACTGATAAAAGTGAAGTCCCAAACTCAGAGGCCCTAGAGAACGGTGAGAGAGGCTGTTTGTCAAACTTGTCTCCACTCGTCTTCTTATTTTAGCCTCAGGGGCAGGTGAGTTTAATGGTGTCACCATTAAAGAAAGACACGTGGGATGATTTAGCTCAGAGTGAAAAGGAAAGTCTAGGTTTTATGATGTTTGTCTCCTTGTGTGTGGTGATTTACAGACTCTGTTGTTACATTTACAGAGAGTGACTTTTCATTTTAAATTGAAGAAACTCTTTCTTCCAGCCGCCTCACTGCTCAGCATTGGTCCAGAGGAGCTCCAGGAAGCTCTGACCTCCCAGTGTGTGGTCACCCGGGGTGAGACCATCATCCGCACTAACACGGTGGACAAGGCCACAGATGTCCGAGATGCCATGTCCAAGGCTTTGTACGGGCGCCTCTTCAGCTGGATTGTGAACCGCATCAACTCCTTGCTGCAGCCTGACATGAATGTCTGGTGAGAAAGTTTTTAAGATAATAAACATCAGTGACATTCACTTTTCCTCCCCTTTTTATTTCTATGTCTCAAACCATCAACTTGAATTTCTGCAAAGCTCTGTTGACCTTTATGGAGGTCTGTGGACGCAGATACAAACCTGCGAAGGAGAATATCAATGGCAGAGCAAAGAGGGAGCAAAAATGTGCTCCAATAAATTTTTGATACTTAGTTGCGTGCTGAGAAAATAATGTTGCGATGATTAAAAGACTTCAGAGAAACCTCAAAGTGCTGTTCATTGATCCAAAAAGAGTTCCTTCATAAATATGGACACCGACTGCTGTCTCTGAGATGTACAAAAACCAGGGTTGCAGCTCTGCATTCCACTCATCTAGGCAGTCTTCTTATTGCCATTAATAACCAGAAAGTACCGGCTAAAGGTGACCTCTACTAACAGCAGTTGGTGAGTGATCATGAAAAGTAGCAGCTCTGAGCCATGAATACGAAACACAGATTGTTAAATTAGCACTTGGTCATTTTGAACATGTGCAACTGCTGTTAGAGGTCATGGAGGAATTTGAATGAGAAAAAAAAAAACCTTGAAGCAGAGCACAAAAGAACATGTCCTTCTATCAGAGAATGTTTTGACATTTGCCAAAATATTCAACCTCATCTTTTTTCTCCTCTTCCTTTCGGCTTGTCCCTTTTTCAGGGGTTGCCACAGCAGTGTCAACAATTTCCATCTCCCTTGTATCTTCCTCTCTGACTCCAGCTACCTCATGTCCTCCCTCACTTTATCCATCAATCTCCTCTTTGTCTCCTACCTGGTAGCTCCATCTCTAGGATCATTCTTCTACCATTGTATCCACTGTCCCTCCTCTGAACATGTCCAAACCATCTCAAT
>JAFBJS010001272.1:212197-234455 GCA_016785265.1 Paraplagusia blochii
TCCTGATCCTGTCCATCCTTGTCTCTCCTAAAGAGAATCTCAGCATCTTTAACTCTTCCACCTCGTGCTCTGTCTCCTGTCTCCTGTCTTCTACCTATTCCTAGTGTCTCTAATCCATCCATCATGGTTCGTCTCACCACCGTCCTGTAAACCTTTCCCTTCACCTTAGATGACTCTCTTCTATCACAGATCACTCCTGACTCTTTTCAACAATTACAAATATGACACGTCATTTTTTCTGAAAAATTTTAAAACTAAGACACAAATGCTAGTAGATAGATTAATGTATTTATATGTGATAAATCTTAGCGATGAATTTATGAATATTCCAAAATACCAACAAAAATATAATAAAGTATAGACTGTGATTTAGATATCTCATTATACCATCAAACTAGTCTGGCCTGACCGGACTCTATATTTGGACTGAACTTGATTGATCATTAAAGTTTAATCAGATATTATTGGCTGCCGGGTCTTTGCTTTTTCAATTATGTAGAGAACTTTGTTTGTCCTCTTTTCTCTTTCTTTGAAGTGCTGCTGAGAGTGGCATGAATGTGGGAATCCTGGACATCTTTGGATTTGAAAATTTCACCAAGAACTCTTTTGAGCAACTGTGCATCAACATTGCAAACGAGCAAATACAGTTTTACTTCAACCAGCACATATTTGCCCTGGAACAGGTGAGTGTCACAAACACAGGAAGGGTAAAAATAGACTTTTACAGGCTTCAAAGTCCATTAATACGACTCCTTTAAGTCCCTGTGGCTACAGACATTATTAAACCACACAACCATTTAATTATACGTCTGGTGTTAACATGCCCATCCCACAAGTGATGTTTACATTTCACTTGCAGCCTTGTATCAGAGTATGTATATGAGAGTTTATACCTTGGTTTTACCTCCTGAACGAGTCTTTTAATTGATTTAATTAGGTTGTTTAGCCTGAAGTCTGACAAGTCTGTTTTTACTGATAGAATTTTTTTTTTGTTGTTGTAATGGCTTCAAATCTATATGTCTAATTGTGTTGGTTTGGATTTTTTAATTTGAGGGCCAGATGAGTTTTTCATTACCTTTATTTCTATTCATTTATCCATTCATTATAAATCATTTAATGTTTATCAGAGTTTCAAAGGGAGCAGGATCTCAAAGGGAACTCGTGGGAGTCGAAATAGCTATTCACTTTCACACTACCTGTTGTCTGCAGTGTGTACAACAAGAGAAAACTGGAACAAATGTCTTAAAAATGAAAAAGAATGAAGAGAATAATCTGCTTCATTTTGCCTGATGATCGGCAGCGGTGGCCTAGTGGTACGCAAGGCTTTAGGTTCAAATCCATTGGCTGCCAGGTTGCCACTGAGGTGCTCTGATCATAGCACCGTCCCGACCCACATCACTTTGTGTGGGCTCACCAGCCACAGGAAGGCTCACAATATGGTGCAGCGGAGATGATGCCTGATGATGAAAATGATTGCGTGTGATTCTGCAGTCAGGAACAGACTATTAATAAATACGTGACTTGTTGTTAGTGCAGGGTTCATTGATTCAATAGACTTAGTAAAGCCATCCTCATACTCTTGGTTGACTCTCTCTTCCCATGGTATTCATTCCAGATTTTTTTTGTTGAAGTAAAAAAACATGATCTATTTTGTTCTAAATGGTCTGTTTTCTATTCAGATGGAGTATCAGAGTGAGGGTGTGGATGCCAGTCTGGTGGAGTACGAGGACAACCGGCCAATCCTGGACATGTTTTTGCAGAAGCCCATGGGCCTGTTGTCCCTGCTGGATGAGGAGAGTCGTTTCCCACAGGCCACTGACCACACCCTAGTGGGTATGTCTGGAACAACAACTATATAGGATAATTCTATATAAAAAATATTATTTATATATATACAAATATGTGAAATCGACTCCCCCTGCTCTTAACCAAAACTGTTTGTTTTATTTATTTTCAATCTACAGATAAGTTTGAAGACAATCTCCGCAACAAGTATTTCTGGATCCCGAAACGTATGGAGCTTTGTTTTGGAATCCAGCATTACGCAGGAAAGGTATCACTGCAACATATATTTTATTGCATTGAGACTAAATGCAAGAGAATGTATGGAGAAACTCATTTTATCAGCTACTTGAAGGCATGTTCCTGCATGAACTTGATTTTATCAAATTGCTAATATACAATCATTTGTATAATTTTAGAAAAACCTGTGGGGTTTATTTTTGACTGTCAGAATGTTTGTTCTCATTCAGCCTGAGGACAAGCACAGATGCCATGTTCCAGTCAAGTGTGTCATAAAGTCACAACGTGACAATGAAAGACCATAAAAATTATCCCAACCACATAAATGAAGCAGTTGCTGCCAGTTGTAGCACAAGAACTCAATGGGCTGTGAAAATATCATTTTAAGTTAGAAGGAAAAAAATAATCTGACAACAAATACAAACATAAAGTGTGTGTTTAGTGTTGTTATAATGTCATTTGGAATTGAAAAACAAACTTATGAATAAAAATAACTAATCATGGTCATTGTTATTTTGCTTCTCACTGCACATCCGTAGAACAACAGAACATCCCTTTAGTGAGAAAAAATGTAAAAGATATTGAGATTTAAGGACAAAACAAAATGAAAATGATACAAAATAACTTAAAAAATAAAGATGCTTAAAGACTAAGGACTCTTATCCCCAATTATAACCAATAGGTTGGTTTCCAAATAATTTTTTTAATATTTTTTTTTTTCCAGGTAATGTACAATGTGAATGGATTTCTGGAGAAAAACCGAGACACTCTCCCTGCCGACATTGTGGTGGTGCTGAGGACTTCAGAGAACAAGCTTCTTCAGCAGCTCTTCTCCAGTCCTCTGACTAAAACAGGTGAGTTCCTATAGGTTCCAATAAATCACAGGAATTCATATAAGCTACCCATACAATAGCTTTGTGTATGTGTGATGGGAAATCTGCAGCCCTGACTTAAATAGGGAACATTATTCTTGATAGGAAGGGAAAGTTTTCTTTGTTAGAAATGCCTGGTTCTGATTGTGTGACTCCTCACATTCAGGTAAGTGAGTTTCTTTCTCCCCCAGCACCTCCTGGTCCCCCCTCATTTCAAGCCTCTGTGTGTGCAGTGCTGGGATAAATCTGCAGTCTCCATTATCTCCTGAGAGGCTCAGCTCTCTGCACGCTGCGCTGTTTTTATTTTCACTAAGCTGTCCCTCTTGGTTTCCCACTCCTGAATGCTATCTGCAGCATTGTGGGAGCAGTGGGATATATTCTTATGATAAGGTTTCTAAATACCCAGGGGATGAGGAAACAGTATTTAGAGAACACAAAAGCAACTCCTTCCTACCTTCTCTGTGTTAGTTAAATGACGGTAGTAATGATCTCATCATTAGCTGCGGCGCAGGCCTTCTGGTCACTTGACTTAGCTGAAATGGTAATAGATGTGTTAAATTATCAGATTCTCCTCGTCTTTCTTTCTCTCGTCTAAACCACATTATGTGATTCACTTCCTTTTTAGGGACCTGTAAATGTCTGCTTTCACTCTCCGGTGCCATTAAAAAAGAGCCTCAATTCACAAAAGGCACCTTAGCCGAGACGCCGACAGGAAGTCTGGATGATGCGTCTTTAAACTTCAATTGCACGTTGTGCACAGGGGAGTCTTCAGCCACTTCCTTTAGCAATTAATGGCATTGGTGGAGTACGCGTTATAAAAACAAATTCAATGAACACCTAATTTTAGTGCCCCGAGTCGATGAATGGAAACAAAGACCTGCAGCGAATGGTTAGGGCTGTTGACACTCAGACCTAAAACCCTTTATATTCTTTTGTTCTGCTGCATTTTCGTCTGCTCTTACATCCAGAATGTCATCAGACAAAAACTGTAGTCTTATAAGCTGCACTAACCCATGCAATCAGTCTGAGATGCGTGATTCATTGAGAGCATGTTTGTCTGCAGCAAACTGTATTTCCAAGTTATTTCTGAGAAGTTTAGTTTTTGTGAAAATACAGATAATCTCATCAGATAACAAAAAAAAAGCTGCGAAACACTCGGCTCCAGCTTATCGTCCTGGAAAAGATGGAGCAATGTTTACGGTGAGATAACATATAGGAAAAAATAAAAATCTGTTCTTCAGGGTAAAGTCTGAGAGGGAATTTAATTTGCATTCTGTAGATTGCAGATTTCACTTTATCTGTGAAATTACCATTATCTGAGGGATCAGATGGGATTTTGTTAGACACCAGGGTGGTTACACACTCCAGTTTATCAGTGTCACCACTAGAGGACTCTGTCATAGACCTGCAGCCTGATGCTGTGATGCTCATTCTCTCTGAGGTAGTGGACAGGACAGAGTTATGTTAACTCTAAATTGTTATGAATAAAACACAAACTAAGTGCAAAAGTTTTCAGCAGCCAGACGAGTCTATATCTTTCATCTAGAGCAGGGGTCTCAAACTCAAATAAGTTGAGGGCCACCACCCACATTGTCATTTCATCGAAGGGCCCAGTCAGCTTTCAGTGTTCAATACAAAAGAAAAAAATTTTATTAAAGAATCAGTTTCCCGTAGATCCCGTGTAAGACAACACTGGACCAGAAGGCGACTGTGGATCAGGGTTTTGAGAACTATAGCATTTGCCATAAAATATGGAGAACAAATCTATAAAATATTATTATAAATTCAACTTTCATATTGAAAGGGCCACTAAATATTGTTCCACGGGCCGCAAATGGCTCACGGGCCACAAGTTTGAGACCCTTGATCTAGAGAGTGTGGCAATACATTTGTTAGATGTTCTAAAATACAATAAAAATCTAGTGTACTGTATGCATCGATTCACAGTAAAGCATTTATCATTATAGTTCACACTATAATACTAATACTATTATTATAGTTTATTATTATAGTTCACACAGTTCCTTTAAAATTATTTCAATAATTTTAAAGGAACTGTGTTGAGGGAAAGTATATATTTGCTGTAGATTAATTCATGTTGCACCAAATTTGTAACACCTGCATTGTAGTTTATAAAGTCCCAACAATAAAATAAAATGTGGAGTGTATAAATGCAAAGACAAAGATGGCCTGTGGAGGAACTGGACTAAAAATAACTCAGTAAGCTGCCAAATAAAAAAGTTTGCATTCGTAACTCTTCAAAGAGGAATCTCGCTGGATAAAAGATTAAAAAGATTTATGAACACCAGTGCATGCCACTTGTTTTTGTATTTAATCTGGTTTCAAACTTTAAACAGACACAGTCCATTTTAAAGTATTGTTTCATGATGACGCTCCTTCATTCTCCCCACACCAGATTGAGAACATTCAACTCAGCACCAGGCCGGTTCCTGTTTAGAGAACAGTAGGAAACTAAGAAGAAAGTAGGTCCCAGAGAAGTAAAAAGCTCCCAGGATGTGTGAATGGTGTGGCCACTTCAGTTGTGCAGAATGTGGGTCCTTCAGGCTTGAACATGTGGTGATGTTTTGTCAGAGGAAGTGGGCTGTATTTACATGGACAGATTCCTCAGAGCTGCAGCCTTTCTTAGATCAGGGAGATCTCCATGTTTGAATTGGCACCGTTCATTCAGGCCTTGTGGTCCTAGCCTGGTCTGCTGCTTCAGTACAGGGCTCTGCAGGTCTGTCTGTGCCTGGTTGGGGATACACCTCTCTGTAGTCTCAGAACTGCAGGTCCCTGCTGGTCACAGCAGAGTGCATAAAAACTGCAAGTGAGCTCCCAGCTAAAGAAATAAAGTTCACTAACACTGACATCTTAATATAAGTTTTCTTAAATTTAATACACAAACATTTTTATCAACAGCAAGCTACAACTATATTAAATTTTAAATTAATATATTTTAAATTTATATTAATGGAAAGCTTATTGTAATTTAATCAGTGATTACTAAACATTTCTTCTGGGGACCCATACATAAGAAGTCTTATGAACTTATGAACCTTCACCATATTATTCATGAATCAATGACCATCATTTAACATTTAACGAGGAGATTTTATTGTTGACAGTGGTCTTTCCTTAATATCTCCTGAGCATTTAATGACGTTCCATCTATCTATCTGTTGATTTAAATGCCATCTCTAGATAGAACCTAGTTAATCGCTTGACCGGGCGTGTCCTTTCCAAAAAAAAAACCTTTGCGTGTTTTATCTTTGAGTGACCGTGCATTAAGGTACCATTATAATATTACAATATCTAGATGCTGAATCAGAATCAAAAGAAAATCTAGATTTGAAAATGGTATCTAACTTATAGAACCGTAAATATTGTTATTTCTACATTATAAAGCCTGTCATTGTGAATGAATAACTTCACAGACAAGACTTTCCCACCGGTACTGGGTCATAGGGTTTTGGACTCTGTCTATGAAATCCACATCAAACCCTAGAGAAATTTGATTTAATCATCAACAAAGGCCAAGCGAGATTGTTCCTGACTTTACAACTTGGGAAAATGCCTTGGGAAATATTATTGTAATTTCCATGCCGAGAGTTGAGTTAAGCCATGAGTTAAACCCATGCTACCTCGGGGTAAATGATGGACAAAGATTTGACTCGCAGGCCATAATCTGGTCCTAAAATTTTACAGGAGCGCATAGATGGAGCGTTCATGTAAATTACAATAGATAGAATAAAGTCATGCATAAAGGTAAAAAGGCTGATGTTTCAAGCTTTTCTATAGTATAATGGGGAAATATGGACTTTGTGAAAGGAAGATTGTCATATAAATTATTTATACATTTGAACAAAAGTTTGATTGGCCTGATTAAAAAGCCAAATGGACCACAGTCTGCCCAGTCTCTATGCTGGACCACATAAACATAAAATTTACTTATTGATGTAAAACTACAGCGCTACAAGCTGTGGAATAGGTAACATGTATCTGCATATGTAAAATTATGTATTTTAACTGAACCATCAGTTCCAATACTCAAAGCTACACATTGTTGTCTCATTCCTAGTTTTTTTTTTTTCATTATCTCTGAATAAAAGTCCAGGTGAAGAAGTTCACTTCCAACCTGCACGTTGGACACCTTACACTGTAGTTTAACATCGTGAGACGAAGCCTCAATTCTTCAGTCGTCTACGTCTCCCTTCATGTTAGGAGACGCTCCTGTGTAGGAGAGACAGGCTGACACTTTCTGCTCTTTGTTCTCCTCCAGTCAAAGGCTTATTTCATCCTGGAGGACGGCCATGACAGTCCTCACCCAGACTTCCACACACTCTCCCCCAGTCACACCTCTGTTTTTATCCACATTGTGGTACCTTAGATTTTTTTGAGTCAGCACTTGAATTTTTTTGGCTGCACATATATCAGTACGCAGCGAGGAGCGGTTCTCCTAAGTCACATGGTACAACATTCTCTGATAGATGCGACACCGCGTTGTCACTAAAAGCCAATTACACCGTGCTCTTTGTGATGGATCTGCTCTGACAGTGGTGGATGGCATTTAAATCAACAGCCCCCGGAGTCATCTCAGGCATTAACCATGGCGGTGACAGAGGGTTGTGGGGCGCTCTAATCTCATTTGCTTGGTTGCTGAGTTGAGTTTCTAGATCATGTGTTTGCACAAAAACATAGCAAGAGAGCGTTGAAGAAAAGGAGCCCTCCTCTGCTCACTCAGCTCCAGATGGTGGCACTTTCTCACAACTGTGTATTGTCCCCTCTTGTCGACGGCTCGATCCACAGCCTCTGAAGTGTGAGGCACGCGGTGGCGCTCATAAAGGCGGGCAGGAAGGTGTCATATTGAACGAAGGCTTGCTTTCTAATCCTGAGCACACTGACTGTTCTTTTCAATAGAATCCAAATACTACTGCCAGCTTGAGCTTTTCTGACTCTTTTTCTTGGAGTATACTTGCTGGGCTTAATTTTCAGAGTGAACGCTCAGATGCACACGTGCACACACACACACACACACACACACACACGCTGGCAGTACATGCCTAGAGCAACATGTTTGATGCAGAGATGATCAGTGAGACTCAACCACCGCCTGTTTCTTAAAACTGAATGACCCTCAGACAAATACGCCCCCAAACATTCTCTTCTCCTTTGTCTCATTAACATTCCTGATTTAATCTTTAATTTTGCTTTTTTAATCTTGTTAATTGAAGGGTGGCTACAGATTAATCATTAATTATTACGTAAAAAGGTTGATAAATACAATTAAAGATTTTATATACAGTTTTACAGATAGATTACATCAGACTAATGTATATGTTCTGCTCCAGTGATTATTTCTGGTCATTTTAAACTAATTTATATACATTTTATATATAAATATGTTAGGGGCAATTTGTGGCCTAGTGGTTAAGGAGACGGCTTGGGTCCACATGACCCTCGGTTTGAATCCCTCTACCTCTAAGTTACAGCTGAGGTGCACTGAGCATGGTATCGTCCCCACACAGTGGCCCCTGCTCACTACAGGGATGGGTAAAATGCAGAGGAAAAAAAATTCCAAAAAAATTGGAATCAACAACAACATCCTTCCTGCCAGCCTGAGAGAATGCCTTGAAAATGTTCCAAAAGTATGGTATAAGTCATAGATGTAGAGTCATGATTGGCCAAAAATGCACTTTAGCAAAATTAAGCTCTTTTTGCAATTACAATGTGAGCAGACTTAACAGTAAGTGTGTGGATGCTGGAATTATCCTAGGTACAGTCTATCTATGATAAAAAATATATATTTTATCTTACTTTCTGAGCCTATAAATATACCTATAAAAAGAGAGGTCCACTAGAGCTGTAAAAAAACATTTCCTTTAATCAGTTCGGTGTTCAAAGAAAAGAGTCCACTTTATGTCTCTGTCAGTGTTTGAATAGTTATAATCCACATCATTAGACAAGTTTTTCGCTGTCTTTAATTTAGAACGTCCGCTTTTACCCTGGACATCACAGGTGTCCCCTTGGTCTGATGTCTCTGAAGGGAGACATCTTTGAGGATGCTGACTATTAACCCCGCACTCTAATCATGCAGTCAGAGGGGGATCTGAAACTCACCAGGGGGAGGAATTAATGTGACTTGCTGAGGGAATACATGAAGAAAGCTGTGAGTGTCCGTGTGCCAGGCTTATAGGTACAACTGTCATAGTTCTCTCATCACGGCGCAGCCCCTTCATCTCCTCTCTGATGGTGTCATGGAAGTGAGAGGCGTGAAAGCGCAGTGACACTCCGCGGGCCTGTTCCACTCGCAGCTCCTAATTCATCATGACAAATGTGCTCAGATGATCTGGGCCCAGCAGCACTAATGGGGAGAGGAGAGATCGCACTTCATTTGCACAGAACCCACTTCAATTAATCCAGCCAGCTTTACTCTGGGCTAATTGGAACGGGGCCCTCCCTGCCAGTGTGCTGCTAATGTACCAGACACAGTGTAACAGCTCCTCTACTCCAAGATCACATGCTTTGCCGTGTAGTATTTTGCTGTGAATTCTGCTAAAGGGCTGATTGAGTTTGTAAAAGACTTTCTCTGTGATCCTAAAAATAACACTCATTTTCAAACAGGTTAACATTATCAATCAACTGATACCCTTTCATGTAAGCATATCAAAGGTTTTGTGCGTGTTGTAGACCAGAGTTCCCCAAACTTTTTTGCGCCACGGACCGGTTAAATGTCCCGTACTATTTTCACGGACCAGACGGTAAGTTGTGGCAGATAAATACCCCTTATTTAAAGTTAATTTTGGGTGTTCTGAAATATTTTCCTACCTATAAAATCTTCCTACCCGAATTAACTGTATATGCACGCAACAAGGATTTCCCAAGTGCACACAGCCTATAACTTTCTGCTACCAGACCGGTATACAAGGTTAGAATCTTGTATCAAAGACTCTGCGTTATTTTGAGTTTATTGTTGTTGTTGTCGTTGTCTTCACTGAGAAAATATTTCCTAATCAAATATAGTTGTATTATTGATGATGGAATCCTAGCCATTCTATTGGTCAGTTCTTTTGTTGATATAGGTATGGAACCAATGTAAGTAATATCCAGCATCTAATAAAAGGAAACATTATTTCTCTGCGGCCCGGCACCAATTCACCCACAAATCAGCACCGGTCCCCAGCCCAGAAAACATTAAGACAAACATGGACATACTGAGGTCCGTGGGCCAGGTGTGGCACGTTGACTTTTGTAATGCGGCCCGCCCAACTCCAAATTTAGCCCTTATACATGACTTGGTACATTTATCTTTGAAAGCTCCATCTCCCTGTTCCAGAGACAGTCCTGCTGGACCAGTTGTGGCCCGCGAGCCAAAAAGTTTTCCCATGGCGCATTAAGTAGTTCCTGGCCTGTCACTGCAGTTTCATCTTAAAATCCTTACAAAGGTATTTCCTCCTCACCGTGCTCAGCTGCTGGGTTAACGCTGCCTCCTGTTTGTGCAGAGGTATTTCTTCCAAAGGTGTGTGTGTGTGGCACATCTGTGCAGCTATTGTTTATTCATGGAGTAAACCCTTTGAAATGTGTTAAGATACTTCCCACTCATTATAAAAATCCTGCCACCCATGGATTAGGACTTTGATGTCACCAATCCTGCTTCAAAGACTTCTTTCACTGCTATTAATCACAGTTTAGCCTCTGAAGATAAAGCCAGAGAAAACATTTGGACATCTTGTGCAGAAACTTTGAAACTGTCGTGCATATGCTCACTTCATATGCCTTCCGCCTTGTGTGGGGCTGTTGGACTGCTGTGCACACAGCTGCACTCCCAAGTCCACGGGATTGGGCACAGATTTAGCCTCTGTCCATGGGAACGTTACTGTTTGTACAGTAGTAAAGTAATTCACCTGATTTTGCAGCAGAATAAACCTTTTGTGCCATGAATACTTCTGAATATGACTTTATTTTGGGTTTTTTTAACAGGTAATCTGGCAACATCCAGAGCTCGAGTCACTGCAGCCTCGAGATCTCTGCCCCCGCAGCTCAGTTCAGGCCGGATCAAGGTGACACTTGTCCCACTGTTTGACAAATCACTGCACATTAAAACAGTTTTTTTATTTGTAGCTTACAGACATTTCTGTTATGATATTCTGAGAAAATATAAACTCCCATAATAATGAATTGCCCCTTTATGTTTGCTTGTGTTGATGCCACTTTAACAACTGGCATCTGGTGTCTGCACCATGAAAGTAGACTCTTAGACTGATACAGTCGATCATTTGATCGTGGTTAAACATAATAAATAGCATTTCATTTTGGATGTTTCATAACGCAGTCATGAAACATCAATAAACAAGTGTTTTACTGTGTCTTTTTTTTTCTTTTCTTCTATTCTTATTTTTAATATTCAGATATTAAATTTGTTTGTGGAAGCTCTGCTTTCAGGAATTTTTTTTCTTTGTTTTCTAAACTACATTGCCTTCAATGTTTACATGGCTGAGCTGAGGCGAGGTCCTCTGGGGGTGTGTTAAAGTTACAAACACCAAAAACCTTTCTTATGTGAGCGTTTTGTAAAATATATCAAAATATTGGTCCATTTAAAATTAGTTTCTTACAAGTTAAATTTAGGAGAGTCTGTTTCTTCCTGGGCATTTACACCTCTGCTCAGTTCTTCTGCAATTTGAAAGACAACTTTTCCCTTTATTTTACTGAAAACTTCTTGTAAAATTGTATTTCACAGACAAAATGTCCTTTTACCTTTCATTTTTTCCCTCTTCTCTTTTTCTTCATTTCTTTCATTCCTCATTTGCATGTGCTGTACCTACAGTCTCCCAAATACCTTTTGAAGGTAAGACCTTTGTTATAAATACTTTCTAGTCTCTTTACGTCATCGCTCTTTACATTTCTCAGAAATCCCATTCTGGCTTTTATGTACAAGATGTCTCTAAAAATACATGACTTCCTGAAATCTGCTGAACATCAACCTAATCCGAACTGAGACTTTCCCGAAGTTTGAATCATGTAAAGCTTCACTTTCCCAACATCAGTCACAGCCTGGTTTGGGAAAAATGTAAATGATCTCTTTGAAGTATTTTTTTTTTCACCATGCAGCCACAATTCTGCATTAATAATATAAACAAAATCTCTGCTCTGTAACTTTTTGACTTGAGAAATATTTAATATGGGACTAAAACAAAGACTGTTCTCTTCCTCCAGTGTCTCTTACTCTGTACAGGACTGTCTTACAGCGACTTAATGTGATTGATGTAATATGTATGCCGTCATGTTCGCAATCAGGATGTAAGTGATCAGTACGAACAAGTGTGCTGTCAGTAGTTTTGTGGTAGTTGGCGCTGTTCGTACTTCTTTGTGGTCCGATGTCAGAGCAGCAGGTTTCAAAGACGCGTGTCGTTCTGTTTCATGTAAATCTTTGACGTACTTTTTCTTCTCTGGAAATAAAGAATTAACATATGCGCGAAGCTACGTAGACGTACCATAAAATATCTACCGCATCATTAATTTTGATGAAGCCGCGAACTGCGGAGGCCATTAGAAAGCTTAGATTGTGTTCTCGTTAATCCGTCGTAGTCAGGATGGCAGTCTGCGCGCTGACGGCTAGTCTCATTACTCAGAGTGCTGTGCAATCTTCCCCTGCCCCACAGCAGTGCAGAATTATTCTCTAGATTGTTAGCTTTAAGTGTTTATGGGGCTGTGTTATATAGACAGCACAGTTAGTACAGCTGTGTATTCCCAACTGGCCCATTTAGAGCTAAGGAGTCCCGTTGTAATGATACCTTTATCTCTAACAGAGCCCGCTGAGGACGTCAGGTCCAAAAACAAATGGCGTCTCATTTGAATCTGTTGTCTTTGTAACTGATGCTCCTGGCCTTTCTGCCAGTGCAGGCTGCTCACTGTAGATGTGTGTGTTCAGGTGGACACCATGGAGATGATGAGACATCCCGAAGAAACCACCAACATGAGGAGACAAACTGTGGCCTCCTACTTCCGTGTAAGTCTCATTGCTTAGAGCTGTGGTTTTCAAATACTTTTTTGCCATGCTCCCCCCTGTGGACAGAAATGTTTTTGCTTACCCTACATCCTATTGAAATCATTCTACCATGTACAGTATATTTTTATCTGTACAAACCACTTGACCAATTTCTGCAACTTTGTGACTAGAGTAGTCAAACTCAGGCCCAAGGGCCACATCTGGTCCGCAGTGTAATTATATCTGGCCCGCAAGATAAAATCCAATGTGCACTAGAGTTGGCCCACCAGTATGTAGACCTTATATACTGTCCTTTGTTATATTAATAATGCATGTTTTTATTATATTACATACATTTTGTTCTGTAAGGACAGATTTACATTAAAAATGATCTGGAAAGGCTACGAAGAGAGCGTGAATGTGATGTGTGAATAATCACACATCACATTTACATTGTTTCTTATGTGTTGATAACATCAACCTTTGGCTGTTCCAGATTCATATTTCCATATCAAAAAAACAATATTTAATATCTTGAGAGAAGAGAAAACATGCACGTTTACAGTTAATTTTCTTTAATACGTATTCTGAGTTTGGCCCGTGACTTCATGGCAGTTTTTAATTCTGGCCCACGGTGAAATTGAGTTTTACACCCCTGGACTAGAGGCTTATCGTCATATATATAATGCAATAGTGGTATTGTGGGTTTTGTGGCCAAATCCACAAGTTGAGAGGTACTGGCTCAGCATCCATTGTAAAAATATATAGGAATAAAGTGCAATTGCTGCTGTAGGTTTTGCACAAAGAAAAAAATAATATGCAGTACATTTCTATATTTTCTTAATTCACTTTATGATTTTGAAGCACAACATTTACCTCCTCAGTACTCATTAGCCTTTAATTAATAATAAAGCAGTTAAGCAGTTAGGAGCAGACTTGGGTCCTCAAGGCTTCAGGTTCAAATCCACCAGCTGCTAGGTTACCACTGAGGGCCTCTGAGCATAGCACTGTCCCAACCCAGATAATTTCCATTGGGCTCACCACCCACAAGAAGGGTTACAGTATGGTGCTGTGGGATTTGGGTGGCAGTAGTTGAGCCATAACTACAAGCACAGATTACAACTGCATTTACTGTAAGTGTTCTCCTCCTGTCTGTCTAGTACTCCCTGATGGACCTCCTGTCAAAGATGGTGGTGGGTCAACCACACTTTGTCCGCTGCATCAAACCCAACGATGACAGGCAGGCTCTTCGCTTCTGTAAGGAGAGAGTGTTGGTGCAGCTACGATACACCGGCATCCTGGAAACAGTCAACATCCGCCGGCAAGGTTACTCTCACCGCATCGCCTTCGAAGAGTTTGTCAACAGGTAAAAAAGGAAGGAAGGAAGGAAGTTCATCTTTTCCTTCATCTACATCACCCTTGAGATGGTGCGGAAGAGGCAAATTGGGCATGGCATCCTCCAAAAACACAGGTCCTTTAATTAGAGGAGTAAGCAGAGCATGAGGCGGACTAATTGGCAGTCATTAGTGAATTGCATATAAAGAGAGCCTTAAAACTGTGTTGATACTTAAGCCTGCAAAATATGGAACTAACTCAAAGAGTTTGATGCGTTTAATGCTCTTCACAAGAAATTTGTTCCTTAACTTTGTGACCTGGAAACACTAGGGTGTCATCTCCCCGTCCCATTGGTATATATTAGAACACAATTAAAACAAGGCCTGCTCATTAGCAGGACATCATGAGAAGATGTTTTTTGCCTTTGAAAATAAGGAGCAGCATCTGACAAATTTTCCAGAATAATAATGACATAAAAAAGTTAAAGTCTCGAACTTTAACATCTCTGAAGGATAACATTAAACAATGGAATGGTGAGGTTACGAGGAGCAGAGGTGGTGAAGGTGCAGGAGTTTAGGGACTTAGGATCAACTGTTCAGAGGAGGTGGAGACTGTGGAAGAGAGGAGAAGAATAGAGTACAGGCAGGATGGAACAACTGGAGAAAAGAGTGATTTGTGATAGAAGGGAAAGGTTTACAGGACAGTTGTGAGACCAGCCATGATGGATGGTTTAGAGACACTAGGAATAGGTAGAAGACAGGAGGTGGAGGAGTTTAAGATGCAGAGTTGAAGATACAGAGAACAGGGTGAGATGAAAATTGTTGCTTTGAAAAAAAGGGACAGAAGAAAAGAAGATCTGAAGGATAACATTCCCATTTTTTCAACACTGATGTATCACGTTTTGGTTGATTTAAAGATAGATTAACTTTGACTTGTTTCTCATAGAAGATGAAATCTTTAAAGAAGTACACTAGTGTCACTGATTCTGAAAGGATTTAGAATTAGATTAGAGGAAAAGCTCTATAATTGTCCCTCACATGTTGAACATTTATTTTATTTGTAAATGTGTGAGTCTTCCTCCTGCATGATGAAAGTGTGCGTAAATGTCTACCAAGACAGTGTTACTCCATGTAGCAGGGTGTCTTAGCGGGGCCTTACTGAGGCTGTCCAGACAGACTGAACTGCACTTCTGTTCAAACTGATTTCAATTTGTGTTCACATATCAAAGACTCGTCTGATGTTGCCAAGCCACGCTTTGTATTTACCATCAAAGAAATAACAGGTATCAACGGGAATTAGAATAAAAGGCAGCAGACTGAGGCGGCTATTGGACTTCAAAGATGTATTTTTTTCTTCTTTTTGTTGTTCTTCAAATTTTGACCAACTCTGAAACTCAAGGGATTTACTAGGACTTCTGAGGCCTGAGCCATGTTCCGAGGAAATTATCAGCAGTCATGACGCCCTGTGGTGCTATTTCACAAGAACGACATCATCCATATCAGTTGCTTGTTCCAGACTGTCAGTGATCAAATATGCAGTGTATGTACACTAACTGGATTAGACTGATGGCCATCGTCTGTGGTCACTGAAATAGGAGATGATGATTCATTCATTGGAAGGAGCTTCAACAAAAGGCCTCTGTTCCAGACTAATGTCACAGTCAGGCTTTTCTTCCTGTTCAGACTTCAAACGCATGACTTTCTTGTCTTTTGTAGGAAGTAAACGTATAATACTAGTTTATATTTTTCTTTGTGTTTTGTATAGGCAAAATATATTACATTTTTTTTATTTATTACTTCACCCTGTGAACTGTTAGACATTTGTTTAGAAATTAACTCAAACAAAAAAGAGAGAACACTTTTAAAAGGTCTGGAGTGACTTTTTGGGGCAATAATACAAGGACGGCCAAAGTTACATGAAATTGCCTTTTTACAAAAATTTTACAAAACATCTATGTAGTATTTACACTGCAAGTTTTCAAAATATATATATATAAATATATATCAATTAAGATGAATAAATAAAGCAAAAAGTAAAACTGCATTCACTGTGATCTATTCACTCCTCCTCTCTTAGATATTACTACCTTGCCTTCCGCGCTCACCAGATGCCTGAGACCAGTAAAGAGAATGCTAAGGTCATACTGCAGCGGTCAAAGTTAGAAAACTGGGTGCTGGGCAAAACAAAGGTAAGTGACACTGTAGTTTAGAAATTTTTTTAAATTAAGATACAGAATTAAATCTAAAAAAAATATTAGTTCAAAAGAATAAAACAAGATTATTGTATGTCAAAATAAAAAATAGATCCATGACAGGGAATAATGAGGAGGATATAATTTTATGTACATGTGTTTATTAGACAGGTTTTGTCAAGTGATGGATCAACAGGTACCATCATCATTCTATGTAAACCTTCCAAGCTAAATGTTAGGCATATTCAAAGTGTAATACCTCAGTAGAACATCTCCCATGAATCAAGTTTTCTTTATGTGATAATCACGCCTTGTTTGATACAGTCAGTTACTAAACCAAACATATCGTCAGGTTTTTCTCAGGTACTACCATGTGGAGCAGCTAAACCTCCTGCTGCGGGAGGTGATCGCTCGGGTGGTGGTGCTACAGGCCTACACCAAGGGCTGGTTGGCTGCGAGGCGATACAGAAAAGACAAGGAGAAGAGAAACCACGGAGCCGTCGTTATTCAGTCAGGTATAAATACATCAACATATACAGTAAAGTAACTTGAAGATGGATTAAGGAGATATGCTGTACAAGTTAGTATTAATAATCACAGTTATGGATCTCTTTTAATTAAGAGAAGATTGTTTGTTAAATTAAGTAGATATTGCCATTTCATCCAGAGAAGCTAGATTGAGATGGTTTGGACATGATTGGTTTGGACATGTTCAGAGGAGGGACAGTGGATACATTAGTAGAAGAATGATCCTAGAGATGGAGCTACCAGGTAGGAGACAAAGAGGAGATTGATGGATGCAGCGAGGGAGGACATGGAGGTAGTTGGAGTTAGAATTGAAGATACAGAGGACAGTGGGAGATGGAAATTGCTGACTCACTGTGGCAAGCACTGAAAAAATGGATAAGCTGAAAAGAAGACGTAGATATTTAATTTGGATAGATGGATGTTGAAAACCATATTAAAAGAAATAAGAATGGCCTTGGAGACTACTACCTTTAATAATAAATAAAGAGTAATTTTTAACGAAGCAAACTGAAGTCCTCAAGACTTCAGGTTTGAATCCACCAGCTGCCAGCCGCCTCTGAGCATAACACGTCCCAACCCGCATAACTTCCAGTGGTCTCCACCCATAGGAAGGTTCCGGGGCTGATTTGGGTGTCAGTTGTGGAGACTGTGACCCAGTAACGGATAAAGATGAGTCTTACTTATTCTTCAGTGATTAGTTTTTCATTTTGAGGTGTTATTGGCTGCATGTTCTTATTGCATTACCACCACTAACTAGAAAAATCAAATCAATCAATGAATCAGAAAATGAAGACATTTATTCACACTTCCTTTAATGAAATTACAGATTTTGTCATTTTTTATAAGTCTAAAATTTTTTATAAGTCTAAAAGTCCGTATAAGTCTAAAACTTATTTTTTCTATTCAACAAAGAAAATTAAACATGTGCAAATGCGACCTGCATACGACTACTGCTTCACTTTATTACACCTGGGCAGATCTTCATGAAAGAGATGAGTTCGATAACCACAGCTTGACCTAAGAGGGTTAAGAGCAATGCCTCAGAGCAGACAATACGCGCTCAGAGAGTTCAAAGAGATCCATCCCTCTGCCACCTGGTTTAGCAGTGTTTTGAAGTGGGATCTAGTGTAGTATGTGCAGTCTATTTTGTTTCACAGAGGTAGGTCAGCAATCTCTCTCTGTTTCACACACCGGAGAACACACACACACACTCACACACTCACACTTCAACTCTCCCTCCCTCTTTCTCTTTCTAGCCTGGAGGGGTTATGTTGCTCGGCAGAACCTCAAACAAATAAAAAAGGAGCGGGAAAAGGCTGCAACTCGCATACAGTCAGGTAATAAAATGTTTTTATTTTCCCTGTGAAGTTCTCCATGCATTTTCTGACTCTAAATTTTCTCTCCATGTTCACCATCTGCTGGGAACCCAAGATTTTTCTTCTTTTCCTGCACTAAAAGAAGGGAAATCAATCAACAGGAAAAAAAACTCACATCTTTGTCTAAAGATGGGCATCACAGGAAACAGTGATAGTCCCAGCCTTGAGTTTGAAACTTTATGAACATGCCTGTTAAATGATGGGATTTTGGGGTCTGTACCTATTAATCTAGGAGGTCAGTAAACACAACCAGAATCCACATCAGATCATTTGGCAGTTGGTGGCCTAGTGGTTAAGGAAACAAATTTGGGTCCTCAAGGTGTTTGGTTCAAATCCCCCTACCACCAAGTTACCGTTCAGGTTCCCTGAGCAGGGTATCATCCCCACACAACTGTTCCCTGGGCTCTGGCTCAGCCAGCTGCTCACTACAGTGATGGGTTAAATAATTTCCTGAAGGATACTTCAAAAAAGGGATTAATAAAGTTCTAAAAATAACACACTCTTAAGGTGCACTGACAATTTATGAGGAAAAAAAGAGTTGTTTTTTTTTAAGTGGGCCTTATGGTCCAGAAAATACGGTAGTTAAAAATGCATACAGGGAAAGTTTGGGCAGCATTTGGTCTCCATGTTTCAGGGAGAACAGTTCATTCTGAGATTCTTTTCCCGCTTTCATCTCCTTCCCAGTGAAGGCAAGAGAGGGGCTTATCCCTTCTGTTTCCTCACCACTTCCTCTCTCTCTCACTCAGATTCCTGGCCTATTACACAGCTCTCGCATACCAGAAACAAGATGCCTTTTTATACTGTCAACCTTTTCATCTGAAATGTAAATTAATTCTTACTCAGTGCGGCTTGACGAAGATCAAAGTGGGCACATTAACCTTCCCGGGTGCCCCCCTTCTCCTTCGTCTCTCCTCCTCCTCCTCCTCCTCCTCCTTGGAGACTCTCACTGGAGGACAAGAGAGGGTGCCAAAATGGGCAGGGGAGAGGAGGGCAGAAGGAGGAGATCTGGCATTGTTTCCTCTGGCTCCCCTGAGGGCAGCACTCATCTGGCACATGGAGCATTTCAGTTGCCTGCACACCTTGTGTCAATGTCCTCCATTAAAACCCTTGTAAATAACGCTGCTGCAGAATGGGTAAACATGGTTCTTGGTGTGAGGACGGCCGCGCCTACTCCACCGCCTTTCTCTTTAAGAAAGTGCATGTGTCTCGGTGTGTGTGTGTGGCCGCGAGGGTTTCTTCAGAACAGGGGGGAGGTCGAACCTGACATAAGTGGGGGCCTCAGCCCCTCGGCGAAGCACTCCAGCACATTCACATTGTGTGTTCTCTGCAGCTTATAGCCTTTGAGGTGGACCACATTTGCATTCTGAAAATAAACAGATGCCTTTCAAATGTATGAGCCTGGTGGCTTCTCAGATCTCAGGCCGGGCCTGGGGGACACGCTCAGCATCGATCAGATTAGACCATGCTAAAGAGGAACCGTGGCTTGACAATGTGCTTGAGCTTTCTTTTCCTGTGCATATACATTTTACAAGGAAAACACAAAAGCAAGTTAAGGGAGTAAAACATCGTTCGGGCTTAAGATGGTGTCGGGGAACAAAGTCTTTAGCACTTCTCGGAATTTGAGAAGTGGCTGCATGAGGAGGCATTCTGAATGAATGAAAATGAACTTCGTTGATTCAGCCTTACATCATCATGCTGTTTGCTCCTATTATAGTATTATTGTAATGAGTGAGTACTCCATGCAGTCTACAGGGGCCATCGTGTGCGCCGAAACCTTGGCTCCCAGAGGAGCAGATGTCATTCTGTGGCTGAAGTGAAGACCACCAAGGAGGACCAGACAAGGTAAACTATGACATCCTTCAATCATCAGGGTCTTTGTCTCTAAAGACTATTTTTCTTCGGTTACTCTAATTGCTGTAATGTCAGATCAGTCGTCAGGTGTTTTTAAAAAAAGAAAAATATAGCATTGCCTGTATGGGATCCTTTTGTTTGACAGGATTTAAACATGGCATTCGAGAAAAAAAGTGTTGATTTGCATCTCTGTGCGTTTCATGCATGAATGAGATACAAAGTTATGAATGAGAACTGCCATATCTAACATGTGTAACTTGAGAATTTGGAATTAGGTAATCTGTCTGATAATCAGAAGAGAGTCGTGGTCGGTGGAAATGAGTCGGTGCCTTTGACTTGTCAGCGAGCTGCTGCGATCCTGCCGTCCTGTTGTTTTCTCTCCTCCTCCCTCGGCACCACCTCTTTCACATTTATAAATGTGATAAATATCTCCCCACAAGATCGCACACTTGTCTGACCACAAATGGGGTTGGGCGTTCTGCTGGTCTCCAGATGTACAGGCTGGGAAGCTGGTGTTTATTCAGCGTATGGGAAGGCCAGTCATTAAGAAAGTATGTGCTAAGGAGTAGGAGAAACAGCCACTGGCTGAGGAGCAGCACACGTGGGGTTCACACAGACTCCCATTCAAAAGGAACTCCACAACCTTGACACATTATACCCATTACTAACTGAACTCATTACAGAGTTTTACAGCAGATATTAAAGCTATAGATTTGAGTCTTTGATTTTGAAATAGTTTATCGAGCAGCAAGAAAATCCTATTTTGATGTTTACATAACCCACTAATATAGGAAAGATTAATAATACACTGGGAAAGCTGCATTTCTATGCTGGAAATAAATATTTATACATAAAAAAAAGGTTTGCAGTAATTAAAAGTAAGGAATATCCTTTTTTTTTCTAATATTATTCAAAGTTTCTTACTTATTGCCAACAATTTTGCTCATACATAATAAACTAGGATCAAAAAAGGATCTAAAATACTTGAACTATCACCTTAACACAAAACTGTTTGTTTTAATGCCTGGTGCCAATAAAGGTACATTTGTTTAATGTATATATTAATAACAACAAAAATTGCTCTTAGAGTTTCATTTTAGAACTGATGTCTCGTGATTTTTTTAATGTAATTTTATTGTGACCAAAATCTCTGAAGTTCTAACATCAACAGTGATTTTAGGAAATCTATGTTTTCCTGTCAATTGTGTTCTCCAGGTAACACAATTGACATTAATGCCTGGTACTACCTATAGTAGTACCAGGCATTAAAATAAACACGAAATTAATGGAAATATGGGTAGTCTAATAATTATTTCATGAATATATATTTGAGATTTTGTTAGTTTTTACACCAGTGAAGTGTGAGAAGTAGTGATAAAATTATCCAATGTTCAGATGTGAAGCCTCCAAATCTTGGGTTATGTTCGGTCAGAGCTGTGCATCTCTGTGGACGCAGACTCCAAAGTGAAGGATTTACACATCTGAAAATGATACTTTAACTCGCTCAAATCAAACTGAGGCTCATCGGGGAGTGTTGCCTCCATGTTTACAATCATATTCCTCAGTGAGAAACACTTCAAACCTCCACTTTACAATTCTGTTTAATCAGTGTTGGAATCTCTACACATAGATTGATTTTGACATTATCTGCACTCATTTTCTCCTCTTAAAGATCTCAATTCTTACCTTTACTTAGTTCTATTTTTCACCTTTCTGTCCATGCACATGCATTTTTTGACAAGGAATTGAGACTCAGTCAAAAACTGCAAAGAAAATAATATAGTTTATGCAAAGGCGACGATTCCTGTTTGTGATTTTCTAAATAATGCAACAGTGGCTTTTCCCACAAAAACAAACCTCTGTTTCTGCTAATTGCATAATCATAAGCCACATGTGACTCCACCACAAAACAATGAGATAAAAATAACTTAAATTCACCCATCTCTGTGGCTTTTACAAATATTGTTCTGTTAAAATGTCAGGGGTGACTTGTGATAGGAAAGAGTCTGAAGGGAAAGGTTTACAGGACAGTTGTGAGACCAGCCATGATGGATGGATTAGAGACACTAGGAATAGGTAGAAGACAGAAGACAGAGCTGGA
>JAFBJS010001272.1:234487-254219 GCA_016785265.1 Paraplagusia blochii
TCTCTTTAGGAGAGACAAGGATGGACAGGATCAGGAATGAGGTGATTAGAGGGACAACACAGACAGGAAGGTTTGGAGAAAAAGATAGAGAATACCTATTGAGATGGTTTGGACATGTTCAGAGGAGGGACAGTGGATACATTGGTAGAAGAATGATCCTAGAGATGGAGCTACCAGGTAGGAAACAAAGAGGATATTGATGGATGCAGTGAGGGAGGACATGGAGGTAGTTGGAGTCAGAGGAGAAGATACAGAGGACAGGGTGAAATTGTTGACCCACTGTGGCAAACTCTGAAAAAGGAAAAACCCGAAAGGAAAAGAAGAAATTCTGTTAACGTGTATGATTTGTTTGTGCTCTACTTCCACAGGTCAAACAGCCAACAGGGCAAAGAGACGCACACTGTCCTCATACACAGAGAAGATGTAAGTATTAAAATCATCCCATGATCTCCTTGCATACAAAGTCATAAGCTTTCAAATAGACTTTTCTAATCATATTCTTCAGGCATTAGTTTATAAAGAAAAAAATCATTATTTTCGTTATTATATTACTCGCAAAAAGTTAAAAAAAACTTCAGAAAACTCATAGGGTTAAAATTGCTTCATTCTCTAAAACGTCCAGTTTTGAGGAACTCCTGGCCTGTAGTCTAGTCCGTCCTCTCCAAAGATTTTCTGTCAAACATCAGAATTTAATTAACTGTAGATGGAGCTCAACTGGTGTCCAGGGATAGCTTTGGGTATTTGCAATAATGTAAGACATATTGATGCTCAAACCCTTCTATTTTGGGCTGACTCTGCAGATTTTTTACCATCTGTTCACATTACTCTATTTTAGAGCCCATTTCAACTTTATGATTTAACTAATTCCTGTAAATATAAAGGCAGTTTTCAGGGGTTGAACACCCAGTTCACCATTGTGGGACTGTCTTTCTGTCTGAATGATGTTCACAGTATGTCATCATTCTGCAGGTTCTTTTCTGGTGTTTCCTTTCTCCAACTTCACATCAACTGAGTAGAGTTTTTGATATGGCAGCTCCTCTGTCCCAAATTTAATCTTGATAGACCTCTAAACAATATAAGTCAAGGACAAACATGATAGATGTATACAAAGACTGGGCAAAAGAGACAATAATTTAAGAAGAAAGTCCTGTTTTTGTCATGTTGGCTTTGTGACCTGGTGGCTGATTTCTCTCAATAGATCTGGCAACACACATCTAAACATTTAACATGATTTACTCTGGAAGCCCCTTAGAAGGGGACAAGCCAAAAATAACAGAAAGAAGATTTGTTGAATAACGTAATAAATAAAATCAGAGGTGGCAAAGTTATAGATGTTAAGAGATGTAAAAAAATTCTCTTTAGGAGAGACAAGGATTAGAGGGACAACACAGACAAGAAGGTTTGGAGAAAAAGCTAGAGAAGACAGATTGAGATGGTTTGGACATGTTCAGAGGAGGGACAGTGGATACATTGGTGGAAGAATGATCCTAGAAATGGAGCTACCAGGTAGGAGACAAAGAGGAGATTGATGGATGCAGTGAGGGGGGACATGGAGGTGGATGGAGTTAGAGTAGAAGATACAAAGGACAGGGGGAGATGGAAAATCCTGAAAAGGTACCAGTTGAAAGAAGAAGAAGAAGGTAATGGATAAATGATATGGTAATGGATAAAAAGTATGCAAAGATAAGGAAGTAAGCATAAACCTATTATGTTGATAAATATTGTGTAAAGTCTTCTTCATCTGCCTAGAGCTACACTTTCCTGAGATGGAGATAATATCGTCCCCTTGTGTGGACAGCCCTACCCACTAAAAGTGGCTTTAACTCTGATGCTTTTTGGGGGAAATTTTCTGATCCCTTGAAACAAAAGTGTTTCTCTTGTTCCAACCTCCATCTCAGCAGAGAAGTCAGGCTCGATTCAGGGAAGGAGAGAATCAAAAGGCTGGAAATTCAGGGCTGAGAATAAAATGCTGGCTCTTCCCTGAGGTGATTTGTCTTTGCGCTCCTCTTTCTACAGATGTTAGACCCCCTTTTTTTAGTAAAGACCTGAGGTTCTTTGGTAGCACTTTGATATCCTGCTCGGATTCAATATGTGAAATAGAAGAGCCACTCCGTGACTTGGAGCACATCGCGCTCTTTGAAGTCTGATCCAATTTTTGCTGCTCACCATTTGATGTTGAAAGGATGAAATGAGGGAAATGTACAGTTTTTGCCAGTAACTCTGCTGAGCATATGTAAGATTAAAAAAGCAAAATCCTTTGGAGGATGTACTTAGAAATGTTAAGCAGATTAATACTTTCCTATAGCTCTTTTATTCACAGATAAAAATTAAATATGAGTGTCTGCCTGCGCTGTTTTTTAACCTCACAATTAAGTCAACATGCTGGTGTTGAAGGGGAAATATGCAGATACATTAGCATCTGATTAACATCGCAGAGCACATTAATGAACCAAACAGTAAATTGTAAATAAATGACTATGGCAACTAAACCCGAAAAAAGAAAAAGTGCGTGCACTCTCACACTCTGGGACGTGTCTATTTATCCTGAGCTTTCATTGACACCGCTCCTCTGGGTGTGTTTACGCCTCCTCTTTCAAGGATGGCCCCATCAGCCGGGACAGACAAGTCAAAGACTTGAGGGGAGACAAAGGCAGAGACGAAGACGGTGTAACCAAGACAGCCAGACTGCGAGACGCGCAGAGTAAACAAGGTAAGCCCGAGCACAGAGCTGGCGGCTGCAGGTAATTACACAAAGAGACGGCAGAAATCCCTGCTTTCATGGATAAAGTG
This sequence comes from Paraplagusia blochii, assembly GCA_016785265.1. Taxonomy (NCBI): domain Eukaryota; kingdom Metazoa; phylum Chordata; class Actinopteri; order Pleuronectiformes; family Cynoglossidae; genus Paraplagusia; species Paraplagusia blochii. The sequence goes on from JAFBJS010001272.1 coordinate 237,278, forward strand.
CCAGTTTTATTCAATACTGGAGCCCTTTTCAACCTTTCATCCCAGCCAATCCTCTGCCGCTATTCTCCGTTGACAGCACAAGGAGGGAGGCATTATGGGTGATCATTTCTGCGCTATTTTAATGGCGCAGGTCAGCTCATCATAAATGTCTTCTGACATGTTGAGAGAGAGAGGGGGGGTCATTTGTAAAGTGGCTCTCCAAAGCCTTTGAGTTGCTCTGGATGAACTTCAGTCAGGATCTCATCAGACCTGCACAGCAACGGTGACAAAGAAACACAACGACCCTGATTTGTTCAACATATGTTTGCTTTGCATTTCGCCCCCAGGCCAGGAATTACACGAATTCCTGCTGCCTGGAAGGCAAAGTGGAAGTGTGTGTGATTACACACCGCTGTCAGATAGCCTGAGCCCCCAACACTAGGGGCGCCTGGGTAATGGGGGCCCCGGCCCTTCATTAACGTTATTAAAGGGGCAGGAGGTAAGTGACAGAGGTGGAATAGCATTTAACAGCGTGGCTGAGAGATTATGGGGATTAGACACGATAATGTAACACAGACAGAGCTCTCCACTGGGACTGGGATTAGTGTCAAAACACCACAGCAGGTCTAGGTTAGATAGCAGCTAATTCTGGAAAGCTGTGTACAGGTGACCTGCGCTACCCAGAATCCACTGCTGCTCATTATTTAACGTCTTTAAATTCTGTTGTTTTGCTACATTGACTGTGCTTTTTTATATTATATATATATAATAATTCAATTCTTAGTAAATTCTTAATTATTGAAACATTTAGAGGTTTTATTGTCTGAACCAGTGTTTTTAAACTTTTTTCTTCGGAAAAATCACACCACCAGCCAAAAATTTTAGGATTTGAAACTCTATCCAGACATTTGTCCAACTTCATCCGTCTATCTGTGACCAGCTCGTGGGGGCAGCATTCTCCGTAACTGCCTCTGAGGTTACATTGCACCGTACATTACCTTCCTGCAGGTGGTGAGCCCACTGGAAGTTAACTGATTCTAACTTGACCAGGAGGTGATTCTTGGAGTTTCACACCAAAGACAGAGACATACTGTAGCATCTGGGCCAAAGAGAAGACCATTTTGAAACTCTGTAACCTACACAAACTATATTAAGTCATTCTAGACAAAGTTCTTTCAACAGGAATCAAACAAACACTGAGAAAATGTATTCCACAATCTCATTTACTTGATTTTAATTTATGTTTCCAAAAAAAAAATCTAAATTTGATCATTTCACATGGCACAACTATCCCACGCAACACAATGTGCTGCAGAACAGTAGTTGAAAAACACAGGTCTAAAATAACGAGTATTATTTTCGACCATCCCTGACAAAGAAAGAAATAATATGATTTATATATCCATTAGTTTTAGGCTGGTGTGTAACATCTTTGGTTACTACCAGTAGGTAGTTACAGATAGATGTTGGCCACAGTTCTCTGTTTTAATCTGGTTTTAGAATTAAATTTTTATTTAATTCATTTAATTTTTAATCTTTTTGCTGCATTCTGTTGCTCTTTTCTACACAGTCTCGTCCTGCAAGTGCCTCAGAAAATGAAATAATAACTGAAGATACTTTTTAAATATATTTTATATTTTATTTAACATTTCAGGCAAATTATTATACATTTTTTACCTGTAATGTTGTGTATTTCACTATTGTGTAATAATTCCTTATATTTAATTAGCAGCGCCTCTACTCATTTCTCAGGGCTCTTTTCACTTTTCTGTTAATTATCTATATTTTTTTTAATGAGCTTTTTTTTCAATGTGCATTTCCCTACCATATGATATGAGTTTGCAATTCTGAAAACTTGTAGCTGCTGTGTTTCAGGGGATTAACATGATAATGTTACACAGACAGGGCTCACCAGTGGGACTGGGATTAGTGTCAAAACACCACAGCAGGTCTGGGTTAGATAGCAGCTAATTCTGTAATGCTGTACAGAAAACCTGCACTACCCAGAATTCCCTGCTGCTGAAGGGAGGTAGTGCATGATGAATTTATTATGCCTGGCTGACTAAGAAGTCTTAGTGACAGCAAAGGTACGACAGTAAATTCCTCAATAATAGTTTGAATCCACAGTTATCACTTTTTTATGATTAGAAAATAATGGATTTGAGTTGAGTTGTTTCTTAGCTATTTTGTCTTTGTCAACTTGTTTGGCAGTTTCACCGTGAACCATGGGTTTAAATACTAAAAAGTATAAAATAATATTTACTGGTGATGATTGAATGTATGAATATATACAGTAGGACATACGGATGGACAGGATCAGGAATGAGGTGATTAGAGGGACAACACAGACAGAAAGGTTTGGAGAAAAAGCTAGAGAAGACAGATTGAGATGAGTTGGACATGTTTAAGGGGACACATTGGTAGAAGAATGATCCTAGAGATGGAGCTACCAGGCAGGAGACAAAGAGGATATTGATGGATGCAGTGAGGGAGGACATGGAGGTAGTTGGCGTTAGAAAATACAGAGGACATTGTGGTAAACATTGTTTTATGAGTTTCCCTATTCACGGAGACCAGTGGTGATGACGCTTGTTCATCGGAAAATAAATTAACTTCATTTTTATATTTTATAGATTTGCTCTCCACAATTTTTGGCAAACCCTGTAGTTCTCAAACCCTGGTCCACAGACTCCTTCTAGTTCATATTTTTCTGTTTGTTTTTTTGTCATTTCTACTCGTTAACAGTGTTTTATAAACTTAGCTTTGTATAAAATACCAGCTTTTTTTTCTTTTTTTTTCTTCCCATTGTCCATTAGGAATTACCTAATTGACCTAATGCAACTTAACCTTTCTACATCAATCCAATGAGGATTATTTGTTTGAAGAACTCAAGTGCTGGACTTTTTGCACCAACATTCTAAACCACCAGTCCTGTTTAAAGTCTGGGGAGTTATGGGAAAGACCTGTAGATAAAACAAATCTCCTCCACCTCCAGCATTACCTTCACAGAGGTTTTTGGTGAAGGGTATTCAACGCACCCTTTTTCTGAATCCATTATGTTCCAAGCTCTGCTTGTGGCTCCTACTTTCTTCAGGAAACCCCATTTGAATATGTTGAGGGAGGCCACAGTGGCCCAGGCACCCAGGGCACACTTTGATCCCTGCAGATCTGAGATCTGAGAGAAGGTCTTTTTTTTTTTTTTTATTCAAAGATGGAGCGAGTCATGGAAGCCTTGCCCTGCCAGATGTTTGGAGACCAGGCTCCTTCCTGTGTCTCATCCTGCTGTCGCCTCTGGTGATCGTGTTGTTTTTGTTCGGGGCTGGAGCTCGACCTGGAGTGTTTCAGGACACTAGCAGAGAAAAACTGAAAATTTGCCATGGAAATTGAGTTACTCCACCCCTCCAGATTCACACAGCTCCACACACTCCTCTCCAGACCCCCATTAATGTCTGCACAGCAGGGCGTGACCTGGAACCTTTGGGGCTGATGCTGTTTTTTGTGATTTCGAGTCAATTATTTTGAGCAAAAGATTGTCATTAGATGGTTGGCAAATTATAAACTTCACTGGAAATAGTATTTATATGTTTTACTAGTGGAGCTGACATTTCCTGGAAATAGCCATAATGCAGCTTTTCATGGTGGGAAGAGGGCATTAAAGCGCTCTGTACTGCAGGCATTCTCAGATGTATTTAGCACCAACCTTTGATATTTCCATGTTTTGACAGTGAAAAAGTTCCTCACACACAGTGTATTTGTGTAAGCTCCACACTCCTGCTGATGTCTCCTCTCATCACCTGCCTCCTCACGCTGATATTAACGCCTCACGTTGAAATGGAAATGAACCACAGGGGCGTTTTGCTGAAAGGAAGCCCTTCGGAAGGAAGAGGCAGATGTGATCAGGGCTCAGCTCGGTGTAGTAAACAGGATGGTGTCGAGGATCAGTCAGAGCTCACTTTATGGTTTATGAAAACTGGGGACTTATGCTAACAGGCTCCTGGAAGATTATTGTTGTGGTGGTAAACACAGGTGTCACCAGAAACACTGACAAAGTAGAAGCCCAACAGTTTGGAAACACAGTGGAGAGTCAGTTAACATTGATTTATTATGAGTTTTTTGTAGAGGTGATTTATTCATACAATAGTGGTTGTATCAAGTAAAAATCTAGAATTAGAAAAACATAACATTCTTTAAATGTACTAGAAATAAGCTAACCTTGTCAATTTGCCTTTTTTTCCCCTTTGTTTAGTCTCATCAATGTGCAGAAAACAGTTGACAGATTGTTACGTATTTTGGAAAATATTTGTCGACCAAATCCAGTCTGTATATGATACATATAAAACATAATTTGTTGCACTAATTGTATTCAAGCAGAATTCTGTTGACTAAATCGATTAATTTAGGTCAGATATGTTAAATCCCAAAAAGATTTTCTTTTTAAGTTCTACAAAGAAGGAAGTTTTTAATGCTGCTTTTTAATCTAATATATATAAAATGATTAATAATCTGCAGTACGGAGCAAACTATAATTGTTCTTCTGTCTCTTCCCTGCAATTCCAACTTTACCTTACATGTAGTATTGGAAAAACTGAAGGTATTTTGGATTTTTTTGCTTTAATTTATTTATTATTCATTTTTACTTCATCCTTATTCACACAAATGCTCAGTCTATCTGCTACAGACCTTGTGCCTGTGTCAAAGGTGGTGCAGAAGTCAAAAGTTTTGCACATGCCTGCCTAAGTATCGTAGTTAGTCTTAAAAGTCTTAAGTCTTAAAACAACTAAAAGGTTTTTATTTTTGTCATATTATTAAGTTCTTACCGTAGAAAAAACACAGTGGAGTCAATATAAATTGATTTCCCACCTCCCCTTGAGCTCTCTGTGAGCTTTCAAGCCACAGCTGGAGACATCAGTAGAGGAGAGTTTGCAGCAACCAGGTGCTGGTGGTGCTCATCAACCTCAACAACACCCAACAACACCACCACAAGAGCAGCAACAGCGGCAGCATCACTGTATCATCAAGCATTTGCCAGACAAATGATCCACCCTCCCCATGTTCTCTAGACAAACACTCTCCCTCCCTCTCGCTGTCTCTCAACCCTCTGATTTATCCATCTGTCTCCATGAATCTGACGTCTCTACCGGATGTCTTCAGTGTTAGGCAAATTACAGGCTCCATGAAGCAGAGGAGATTTGAACGGGACAGGAAAGACTGGGCTCAACGGAAAGAGTTACCTCCGTCTGAGGCTACCTACGTAATCCTCTTAATGTCAGTGGGAGTCGTTAACAGGATGTACTTCCAAACTACTCATCATCACAATTCCAGCAGAATAATCTCCTCAGACATAAAGTCAAGGTGGAAAATGATCCTCCTCTGGAGATATCTTGCGTTGGTCCTAAGTTTAGTTCGATTTTCTTTGCAGACTTAAAACCCGTCAAGTTTTGACAAGTTTAAGGCTGAGTTTGCAGGATTGAACTTGAGGAACATGTGGCATTCACTTCCCCTCCTCCAGGGGTTGCTACAGTTGAAATGTCTTGATCTTCTTATATCTTGATTTTAACCCAATCAAAACTCACTCCACAATGTAAGTGCATTCATCTTCAGCAAGAGTTACACAGATTGAAAAGAGATAGAAAAAGAATTGTCATCTGTAACGACAAGTGCTTCAGCTTTATAGGTCAGACATGGGCAAACTAAGGCCTGGGGGCCAGACGTGGCCCTTTATGCTTTGTTATCCGGCCCACAAAACTTCTCAGAATATGTGTTTTTTTATTTTATTTTCCCTGCATTGTCCATGTTTACCCTATAGATGGCATAGAAAAAGGTTAAGAGAATTTATAATTTATTTTTTATGTTAAACATTTACATGTCATCCATTTGCTCCCAGCCCCATGTCCAATTTTAGACCAAGATACAGTAACGTTTGTCCACGTCTGCTCTAGATATTCTTCAAGACATCAACTCTGATTATGAGGCTTTGATAAGCCTTTCTTGTCCAAAGGAAATAAAAAAATTGCAGGGTTTCATCTCTAGAGACATTTTTATGGGTAGAATTTTCTACTTTGAATGATTCAGCCATCCCGTAGGTCAGGACTTCAGGTAGATGGAGCGTCTCTGTCTCTATCTATCTCTGACGTCACTGCATTGCACAGCTAACACATTGGAGTCCTTTTTCTTTTTTTTTACTTCATAGTCTGTTCTAACCCTGTCAGGTCACAGTTGCACATGTTATGGTCCTGACAAATGACTGACTTCCACAAAGCTTTTTTTTCCCCCTGCTTTACAAACTTTTCTTTTCTAAAAGTCAAGAGTTCCAACTCTGCTGTCAGGGCAAATGATTGATTTCAGTGTGAAAAATTACTCGTAAGTAACAACATCCTCCGTGTGGATTAGTGAAAACAGATGCAGGAACTACTTTTGTGTTTTCAGAATTATCTGCAGGACTCATAATTTGAAGCACATGACTTGCCATGCGAGTATGATGTCCAGAGAAGAGAGATGAGATGGTAATGCACCACCGAAGACCCTGAACCACTCTGGAAATTCTGCTCCGTTCCAGAATTCTCCATGAGGAATAATGTCTTGTGTTTAATTGTGCATTGACCATTGTCTGCACGTTTCTACGCACGTGTCTAGGACACACTGTTTGTGTGTGTGTGTGTGTGTAGGAAGAGGCAGAGGTCTGCGTTGCACATGCCTCATTTAGACATCAAAGACTTGTGATGATGATTTTTTTTTCCTTTCTTTTTTTAATCCATGCCTTTTGGAGCCGTTGCTCCATCCATCTGAATAAACAAAGATCTTTCTTGATGGTCTCCAATCAGGTGACTGCAGCACGAGATACAGGAAAGTAAAATCGATTGTAAATTCATTTAACGAAGAAAGAAAACTCCCTCTTTTATCTTCTTTCTTCTTAGGATTGTGATTTTCAAGGGATCTCAAAGTGGTATTTAGAGATGTAAAACCAGTTATCTGCTGCTCTTTGAAAATGAAAGGAACACCTATCTCAAAAAGGATTGCAGCCCTTTCAGATTTCAAGAAGCAAACTTGTAGCCTGTGCGAGTCTCTCACCCAGAAGTGCTCGGGTTTTTTCTTTTCAAAAGCGAGAGATCAATATTGCATGAACCACGCCGCCTCTGTAATCCCTGATGACCATTATTCCTCCCCACCCTAAACAGCAGACGTTACCCATAATCATTTAGCCAAACCCCCAGTGTGAGCTACTGTCTGACCCTTTCCCAGCTCTGCCTCCCCAGGTCCAAGCCTTGCTCCCATGCCAGAAGCCATTTTGGCAGCTTCCCTGCTTGTAATATATCTGCTGGAGCAGCATTCCTCTGGGGCTGGCCTGGATCAAATGGCAGTGATTTCCCAAACAGCGGCTGGGAGATGGGAGTCTTGACCCATCCTCTGATCTGCCGTGCACCCTAATAGCTGCAGGTCAGGATGGATAAATGGTGATGTTGACTTGAAGCCCGTGTGCTGTGTTCTGGGCATCAGATCTGAACCCTTGGATGAAACAGCACACAGAGCCAATGAGATCAGAATGGAATTGTGGATGGGTTTGGTTCTGTGGACTTTATGATTAAACCTGTTAAAACCATTATTAATATGCTGCATGATTAAGAAAAAAAAATATATAATTTTCCACTGAATACAAAACAAGAATATTATCAGGATCTTTTTTTATTCCCTTTCATGACAGTAATTATATTTATTGTCCTACCCCGAAAAAAAAGTTGCTAAAATGCTATTCTTTTTATATACATTAAATAATAATTAGCAACTTTGCCCTCTGGTGAAACACTTGTCAGGATGGCCGAGTGGTCTAAGGCGCCAGACTCAAGGTTGCACTCTTCCTGTCAAAGGGCTTTCTGGTCTCCTAATGGAGGCGTGGGTTCGAATCCCACTTCTGACAACACCTTTTCTGTGTCCATAGTGTAGCACCTAACACAAATGCCTTGAAATAGAATGTTTAAAGCCTGCACTCTTGGGTTAGCAGAAGGAGGCCAGAAATATATGTTGTTTTTCATGAGAAAAATAAAACCAGCCAACACCATGGTCACAGGGCTGTTCTAATTTGTTTTACTGTTTTTACCTTTCATTGTCAGCAGTTATTTTTATTGTCCTAACTTGAAAAAACGTTTGCTTTTTTAAAATAAAATGTAGATCAGAATTAGCATCTTTAGCCTCAGGAAGAGCACTTGTCAGGATGGCCGAGCGGTCTAAGGCGCCAGACTCAAGGTTAGACCCTTCCTGTCAAAGGGCTTTCTGGTCTCCGAATGGAGGCGTGGGTTCGAATCCCACTTCTGACAACACCTTTTCTGTTTCCATAGTGTAGCAGTTAACACAAATGCCTTGGAATAGAATGTTTAAAGTCTGCATTCCAGGCCAGAAATACATGGTGTTTTTGATGGAAAAATGAAGCAGCCAACAGCATGACTACATCAGGGCTGTTCTGTTTTTCTGGTGGCTGTTGTCATTCTGTTCTATCTCTGATAAGGTCTACTGCTTTCTGCAACCAGGACTGGTTAACTAACTTGAAGAGAGTGTTGTTTTCATTTTTACATGCCTTAAATTCAATTTTTTCTTTGTTTCCTTTGAGGTTTTTTAATGAAACACTGTAGCCAACGTGATTCTAACATGCCACGATCCTCAGTGCCACTGTAGTGCTTGTTAGCCCAAAAACATACACCTGATCGTTAAAAGTATATTTGTAGTTTTTCACGTTTACTCTCTTAAGTGTGCAGTAACACAGTTGGGAGTAAATTATGTATGTAGAGCTGCTCCTTTCACTTTAAAACCACATGATATCTTTTTTGAAATTCTCCCAGTACCGAGAGGTGGTGGACAGAGTGTAGCTCTGAGGCATCTAGAGATAAGATCCACGGTAAAAGTCGGCTAATATCTTATAACAGACAGGAACTTTCCCGGGTATTTAAAGAGTAAGAGTTAAGTAAACCTGTGCTGGTTTGAATAACATTAAGAAAACCCAGTGAAGTTATGGACGGGGGGACGTGGGGGCTCGGCACTTTGATGTGTGGGGATTGAGACGTGATGAGTTCTGTTCAAAGTGAGTATAAAGTAGAGATGGGAAAAGTAACTCCTGATACAACACCACTGATCACCTCGGCTGGAGAACACAACTGTGTCGTCAAATACTCAGAGACCGTCTGTCTCTCAGTGTCTCTCCCTCAGTAATCAGTCCTTCACACTCACCTGTGCTGCTTGTTTCGTTTAGCCTCACTGGTCTCACCTGGTGTCCAGGTTATATATACCCCTCCTGTCCTCCCCCTCAGTCTCTGTTGTACGTTTCTTGAGACTCCTGTCCGGTTGGTACCTATCTGTGTTTATCTGTTACTGCTGTGATGATGGTTCAGACTGGTGGGATTCTCTGACATTTTTTTTTGTTCCATGTGACCTGTTGCCCCTCCTACCAGATGCAGCTCTGCTTTTTATGTTCGTCATTCTGACTTGATATTAATAATTAAAGAACTGAACCAAATTTGTCTCTTGAGTGTTTTTTTTTTTATTTATTTTTTGCTTTCTTCAACAGTAAGATGTGTTTAACACCTGTACTAACATATACTAGGAGTGTTTTTTGGTTGATGTTCTGTGTAAATATGTAAAACACAGAATATCTTGCCCAGTTAGATGGATGACTGACAGAATAAAATTTGCAAGGTGTGTCATGTAGCATTACTTGTATAAGTTGGTGAAATAAAACTGACTGTTTGTGTAGACAGGAAAAAAACTTGGAGAATTGTAATTTACATTTTACTTTACAAGATGGTCAGGATTTTTATTTTACTACTGTCCTTTTTCTATGCATTTGGAACAAGTTTCTGTTTGGTTGTGAAAGGACTCATGAGCTCTTGGGGAACTGCATAATATCTCTGATGCAAATGTTTTGAGTGTGGATTGAAAAATGTGAGAATATTTTGCTACTGTCATCTCCTTAAATTTCACTGTAAAGCTTTATTTTTTACATGGTTAAATAACTGTCCTGCTTTGTTTCTGTTTTTTTTTCTGCCAGGTCCAGTGACAAAGCCGCAGCAGAGAACTCCTCGCCGGCGGGGACACCAGCCCAAGCTGCTCAATAGTCCCGAGGACAGCCTTTACTACAACCAGATAAACGTGAGTTCAAAGTGGCGATAAAGGCCTTTGTCTGACTTTGGTTCCAGATGATAATACAATTACGGCTACCTGTGCCAGAGCCTGGAGCCCCACCCCCACGCTCATCCTCTGCCTCTTGTCTTGAACATGCGCTTATGCTCTTTATCTGTTGCTTTCATGTCAGGATGTCTGCCTTCACGGTGAATAATTGATGTGGTTTATCAAAGCTGAGCAAGATGCATGCTTCATCAGACTCACTTGAGCCCTTTGATCAGAAAAAAAAAAATTATGCTGTGACTTCTGATATTATCAGCATCTGCTCGCATTCAACACAAAATCACTTTGAATTAAAAATTAATGACTCCCTGCTCGTCTTTTTTGACTGTGTGCTCTCGGCCCTTTCCTCAGAGAACTCTGGATTACCAGGGGAGCAAGAGGAAGCCCAGAAAACTTGGGTAAATAACTGCTTTCCTACTTAGAGCAACTCTAAACAGAGCAGGCCCTTTGTGGAATAGCAGCGTCTGGATGAGAGTTTGTTTTCTTTTAATGGAAATGGAGAGATAAAAATAACAGGCTTCTCTATGAGGAGCTGCACAGACACAGGGTGTGATGTGGAGATATGATTTGTTGGCCTTTTGTTACGAACTGTCTTCTGTCAATGCTGTAAAAAGACATTAATAGAATAATTGACTGATAGAAAATTAGTTCTGTTCATTTTACAATGGAGATATTTACTACAAGTCTGCAACACACACAGGCTGCCACAGGAGGCACTATTGGGTCATCACTGTATTGTTAGTATTAATGTAAATGTAACTTAAGTGATGGACGCAACTATCATGAAAACTATTGTCCAAACAAATGCGGTTTTAGTTGTACAAAGCATTTAAATGAACCAAAAATTGAAGGAAATTTCACGGTGGCCTTAAAAATTTTCCACAACTGTAGGTTATATTTGTATAATTAAGTGATGTATTTTATTGAATTTGTTATGCACTTCACACACCTGTCATTGGTTCATGAAAGTGTCCTAAAATCATACCTGGTGCATAAAAGATTGAAGAATCACTGGTATCACTGTCACTTTTCCTCTTCTTTCACAGGCAAATCAAAGTGCTGGACGGTGAAGACGAGTACTACAAATTACTGTCAAGGGCGGAGTCCATCCCTGAGGAGGACTACACGTCTGCCACCTCCTCTGCTCTTTCTACTGGGCCTCTTGTCAGTCAGGGCTGAACTGTTCAACCATGTCAAGCGGTAAGACACAAGCAGACAGACAGACATGCAGACAGACACACCAAAGAAAATCCTCATTGATGGACGTGTAGTAGAAATATCTGACATTTACCGACAAAAGAATATGATCAGGACGACATGAAAGTATCAGGCAAATTAACACATGTCAATGTATACATCTATCTTTACATTTGTAGGAGTTGCTATATTCTATGTATTATGGTACTCATACCAGTTCAGGATAAGGATATACAAGTTGTTCAGATGTTGACTGGACGCCTTGATGTTGTAAAATGTCTTCAACACCCCTTAATCTTGGAATTGTTTCTTGTCTAAAAGTAAAAAAATACCTTAAACCCTATGTCAAACTCAGGTTTGGGGACCAAATCTGGTCCATGAAATCAAATGTTTAGTGGAGTTGGCCTGCTCGTATGAAGCTCTATGTGCTAGCAGGATTTGTAGTATTGAAAAAATACTATACACTCTTACAGCACATACATTTTGGTTTTGTTTGTATTTTAGGGAACTTAAAGGCTACAGGTTAAGATACATATTTTAAATTCATCTTAATCTTTTTTTTTTTTAACTGGTTTCAGATTAAATGTCTAAGGAAAACTGTGGTATGTTCTTACGTAGAATAAACTGGTTGCTTATAGGGAGAGAAGTAAAAACATACAATTGCGGTTACTACCAGGGGTCTCAAACTGTGTAATCCAACTCTGAACCAGGGGGAGACTGTATCAGGGTTTTGAGAACTTTAGGCATTTACCATAAAATGTGGAGAAAAAAATCGAAATATTATGAATTCAACTTTCACATCAAGGTCAGGCCGCAAAATATTGTTCCACGGGCCACAAATGGCCCACGGGCCACGAGTTTGAGATCCCTGCTTTAGTTTAATTTTGACCAGTGATTGTCCTAGTTTAATTTTTGACCCACTGTAGATTTGAGTTGAACATCACTGCCTAAACAATTATACGTCTCAGTCAACACTCAGTACTAGTCAACTCTCATTGGTTGCTGTTGTGTCGACTGGTCGTTTAGGACAAACTTGTCTCCTAAACTTAGCGCTTGTTTCCAAATGCAGCCGGTGCAGAACTAGAAGTATTGTAGTAACTTGTTTGTCAGAACTGCAGGCAGAATTTCACCCACAGCTCGTAGTCTGAAGGTCTTTGTACTGTCCGAGCTGTAGAACCACCACACACTTCTTCACAGCCGAGTCACACTTTGAATTTCACACTAAATACAGACATTTCCTTTTAAGATGTGAAGTGTCGGAAATGCACAGCAGGCCCGTTGATTTGTAGAGAGCTTTTTTTTTTTTTTCCCCTTCTCCTTTTTCAATTTGCATATCATTTACTGCATCTCCCTTTGTTGACACCGCAGGGCCTAAGAGGAGATTTTGATCTTAATAGGAAGAGTAGGGTGGTAGGACCCAAGATCTCATCATCTTTACAGTCGGCAGGGAAAACATTAGATCTCTGCATCGACCGTCAGACCAGACTCACCACGTCAGGTCCAGGTTCACAGCAGACCTGGGAGATGGAACAAATGCCAGTTTTAATCCCACTGCTCGGAGCGTTGACACTTGGTCCTGTTAAAACATCAGTGATCATTCGTTGTCAACATGCAATCAGTGCTCAAGACAGATAAAAGCGGTTCTGGTAACTCAACCAACCAAGAATTTCTGCGTCGAAATAACAAAATGTAAAGTTTAATACAGGTTTCCTTCAATATATTGACGTAAGCAGTGTTAGTTTGTATTAATTTTTTGTTTTAACTCATTGAAGGTTAATCCATTTGTCCCACTGTAGAAGAATTCCTGTGTCTGTAACGTTCAGTAAAACCACTGAAGGCAGTCATTTAGCTGGAATGTTGTCATCAATCAGCTACTGGATTGCTCTACCACAATATGTCAAATATATAACTGCTCACAAGCCAAAACCTTATTACACCATGAAGAAGTTAATTTTGAAAGTTAAACATTACCATAAACATGGAAATTATTTTTTTGGCCAACATTTAGTTGGAAGCCCAATGGAACATTTTCTTTTTCTGAACATAATATTGTGCAGTTTGGAGACAAAGTGAGATTAAATTATACTATGGTTCACCTTACACTAGAGCTGGGCAAACTTTGACTGGCGGACCACATCGAGTCCCAGAATTGGACACGTGCGGCCAAGTCAACAGCAGAAAGATGGAGTATTTGTTGAGACGCTATGTAAAACCTATGTTTGAAACCTAAGATGCCAAACTTCTAATAGCTTCTATGACGTGTCTCTTGTGAAAACGCAGTAATTGTAGAAAAAAGGCAGATGTATAATCATACAAATTTTTAAATTTGTATGATTATAACAAATTATTCACACAAGGTTGGCGGGCCGCATTGGAAAACTCAGTGGTCCGCATCTGGCCCACAGGCCTTAGTTTGCCCCTGCCTGCCTTACACTCTAGCGTGTATAAAACAACTGCAGAAGTTAACTCAAACTGTCATTATTTCCCTTTATTTTTAAATAAGAATTTAAGAAACTAAACATTATGTCCGGCCTTGTTTGGCTTAATGTAGTTCTTTGTAGTTACACTACAAACTCAGGTTTACTCTCAGCTGAAAAGTAACTGGTTGGAGTAGATGGTAGGAACAAAGGTTTAGGGCAAAAGTTATTAGTTATTATTTAAGATCCATTTAGGAAACAAATCCTAAAATGTGCTACATGGAAAAGTACACTGGTCAATTTTACTGCTTCCTGACTTTTACTCCACTGCTCATCCTGTTTAAAGTTCAACTCTGAAGATCAATGCTGTCAACATTCAATTAGTTTTTATGTAGTTTACTGTAGTTACAGCCTGTGAAATCCATAAACATTGAACAAGGTTAACTCAAACAGCTGAAGTTTTTTAAATCAGATTGGAGGAAAAAGAAATTCCTCTAAATCTATAGCAAATGTCTCAAATAAATCACACATTGGGCATAAAAAAAAAAACTTCAAGTTTTTTAAAGTAACTGTACTTTCACTTTTTAACTGCTGGACCTCGGCTGTGTGAAGATGTAACACATTTACACTGTTCTCAGTGGAATGAAGCACCGGATTGAACTCGGCTGTTTTCACAGTATAAATAACTAAACCTAAAACAGAAGCTTCCTCCAAATTCTGGTTCCTCTCTGTCAGTGTCACGGCGCGTCTTCATCCGTCCACTGCACCTCCGGCCCTGCAGCCACAGATCCCACAGTCATTATTAAAGTGCGTCCCTGTGAAAGCCGCTTCCTCCGTCTGAAATAGGTCAGCCCCCCGCTCCCTGTAGTGCGTCTTAAAAGTACACTGAATCAATTAAGTGTGATCATGCTGCCTTGATTATTTTGGCCCCGTTGTAGCACAGAGAGGAATTTCAAACAGCTTTGCTCAGTTTGAATAACAGCGTTGGACTGCGGTGACAAATGTTTCCAGAGTGGGAGTTTCTTTCCCCAGTTTTTTTTTTTTTTTTTCCCCCTCTCTCTTTCTCCTCTTTGCCAAATTAACTCCCTGGCTGATTGCCTGCTTTGGCTTATGAGAGGAGAGCGGAGGTGTGTACGTAATTACCTCGCTGAGCTGATTATGTGTTACAAAAGATATTCTCAAAAAAAAAATGACACTACTATCAAAGTGATTCTACATCTGATCTTAAAGAATCTTTTCTGTATTGCCCTGAAAGATAAAGGTTCTTTTTTTAAAGATCGACACCTGTTTTTTTTTTTTTTCTTCAGCCGTCGTGTTTTCTCCTCATTAAATCTGCCAACATCTGGTGTGAGCGTAAGAGGGTCCTTTAATGTGGCTGAGGCTCACGCTGGTGTTATTCTTGCCATTTGGGGTATTTACTCCATGTGCTGTACTTTCATTAGAGCCACATCCAAAGGAGGCGAGTTGTGTGGAAACGGGAGGGGAAAGAAAAAAAAAAAAAGTTTTAAACCAACCTCTATGAAAATCACCGCAGCCTTAACAAATGATGAAAAGCCTTTTATTTTCTAAAGAAGTATGCTTACCTTTTCACCTAATAGTGTTGTCTGACTTCAAAGGGAGAGCGCACGATTAGGCCTCAACATTGTCCTGTCTCTGTATCCCAGTGAGTTCAAAGAGACAGTTTGAATACCAGCGTTTCAGGTGCAGCTTTTTTCCCCGATACTATTTTAATGCAGTTTATGTGCTTTTGATATCCAGATGTGCCAGGTTTTCACCGCGGCTCAGGAGCTCTCTGATTGGCTGCAGTCAGTTTAGCATTTAAAAAAAAAAACTCTACTGTGGTGCAGAAGTTCCTGTCTGCAACACGTGAACATTTGGGGTTCAGTTCCACTTGGTCTTGGAATGTTTTGTTAGGACGGGCGTCAAGCATTAAATCGATGTGGACTACAGATTGATGAGGTCCAATAGAAAACATTAACATTCAGCACAACATTTTGACCAACAGACTGCAATAACACACAAAATTTTACAACAGATTTAGCCCAGGAGTAGAAGGTCCTATGTCTGTGCTAAGATAAAATGCATGTAAAAGTCATGTGATAAAGGCTAAAATGGTAGAAGTAAAAGGCTAACAGTAGGGTAAGCACATGGCTCCACTGGGAATCGAACTGGGGACACTGCTCTGTTTTCGAGGCAATTCTGTTTATCGCTACGCTATCGAACCACTATACAAATTGAATGAAACTTAACCTAAAAGACAACTTATGGATTTCACAGTTATCACGCCTGCCTCACTACTCTTTCTTACACCTCGAAGGTCGTGAGTTTGAGTCTGAGAGGAGCTACTTGCTAAATGGCACCTCTTGTGGCAGCCTGTGTGGGCTGCATACAACACCAAGGTGATAGTTTGCCCACGCCTTATTTAACAGATGCTTTTATCCAAAGTAGCTAACAGAGGAGTAACAGTATCGAGGGTGTGGCTACATTGGGAATCGAACCCTTGACTTTGCTCTGTTACTATAGCAGGACTGCTAATCATGTCACTATGGATCTTCTGTGCAAACTGAATCTAATGCAGCCTAAGACTGGTGTGGTTTCGTAGTTATCACATCTTCCTTATACCCAAGTGGTTGTGGGTTTGAGGCTCTAAGGAACAACTCACTAAATAGCACCTCTTGTGGTTTGCTTGTGGGTTATCATTATTGAGCATGTGGCTCCTCTGGGAATCAACCCCATGACTCTGCTCTGTTTCAGAGGCAGGTGTGCTAATAACTATGGAAAATAATTTTATAGTTATCGTACCTTCCTAGCACATCTGCCTTACGTCCAGAAGATCCAGTGTTTGAGCCACAGAAGAACTTGCTAAATAGCACCTCTTGTGGCAGCCTGCTTCAATTGCAGAAATTCCTATTATGAATTTTGTAGAAGTAAGACAGGTCGATTTATTAGCAGGGGTCCTCAGTTTGGAGTTGTTTTGTAAAAAAAAAAAAAAAAAACTTGAGAAATGGGGCAAGATGATCCGTTGTTAGTGTTGGTCTTGGAGTTGAAGATGTTGAGATTCTCTTTAGGAGAGACAAGGATGGACAGGATCAGGAATGATGTAATTAGAGGGACAACACAGACAGGAAGGTTTGGAGAAAAAGCTAGAGAAGACAGATTGAGATGGTTTGGACATGTTCAGA
>JAFBJS010001272.1:254272-292965 GCA_016785265.1 Paraplagusia blochii
GAATGATCCTAGAGATGGAGCTACCAGGTAGGAGACAAAGAGGAGATTGATGGATGCAGTGAGGGAGGACATGAAGGTAGATACTGAAGACAGGATGAGATGGAAGTTGACTTGCTGTGGGAAACCCAAGTTACTGTTGATCTTAGACTTTTGTGGGTCCTCCAAAGAACTCAGTGGTTACCCAACGATGCTAATAGTCAAGAAGCTGGTCAGGCTGTTGGAGGAAGAGTTTAAGGACACTGAGCAGATAAAAGAATTGTGCTTCACAGATACATCAAAGGTCTGTTTAATGACAAGGAATTCCAGCAGGGGCTACAGTAGCTTTTGTTTCCGACTTCCTCACACCTGCAGTTTGTTGAGGCCCCCCCACCCGCTCTGTTTTGTTGTCTCACATTAGCATGAATATAAAACGCATGCATGTATTAGGGGATGGCATTTTGTTTCCCCATGGCTGTTAATCTTGAATGTTTTGGTCAAAACTGCAGCTTCCTTTCTATTAGCGACCGGTTTCCTCCCCTCCGTAAAGCAGCTACAGTTTCCCGTGGAACAATGGCAGCAGTATGGAAACGCTGTTATCCAGCACACCATGAAATTTATGGGCTTAAAAGTTTTTCCTGGTGCCTCCGGTACTGGAATAGGATTTGACAAATCAGACCGTGAAATTGTGATTAGCCTCTCTCAGTTTGTGGATGGACTGGGGCAGTAGCACACTTGGCATGGCCAAAGGTGTAACCTGTTTAGCTGCTCTCCCAGATGGTGAGACCAGCTGCCACTGAATAAATGCTGGGCAGGAAACAGTGTGAGGGAGAAACGACTACAGCCTCGTTTCAGAGTAGAAAGATCGTCTTTTTGCCGAGAGGAGCGGGGACAGATCACCTGGTGTTCCGCCAAACCATCCTTTGATTTAGGTCAGAGTCAAACTGTCACTGGTTCAACCAGAGACTGTACACAGGAAATGGACAAGGGTGTCTTTGTGACCGTAGACTCCATGATAGACTCAAACATTTGTCTTGTAGTAAAGTTGCTTTGACTGAAAGGAAAAATATTTTGTAAAAATATCTTATTTTTTTAACAGTTTCATGTTTTCTTTTTATTTTCCCAATCATGGCAGCCCTTAGTTCCTCATACAGGGTGAGTGTCAACGCGCTGGTTTTCTACATTTCCATATTAGGTGCAATAGCAAGAAATGTAGAAGTGCAGACAAAAACTTGAGGTTTTTATTAATATTTTTACAGCTTCAATTTAAATCTCCCCGAAATTTTTTTTTTTTTTTTTTTTTTTTTTTTTTTTCCTCTCCCCCCCCCCCCCCCTGCCCCCGTGAATGACAGTGAAGGACGTTTCTGTTCTACAGGTTTTATACTTAGATCTCTGTGTAGGTTCTACAGTACTTAGATCTATACTTACATCAACATTTCATAGACGTGTTGGTATTGGTTCTTTTATCACTGCCTTCTTGAAGATCCTTACCAAAAACTCATGTCAGCTAAGGTGAAGGGAAAGGTTTACAGGACAGTTGTGAGACCAGCCATGATGGATGGATTAGAGACACTAGGAATAGGTAGAAGACATGAGACAGAGCTGGAGGTGGAGGAGTTAGAGACAAGGATGGACAGGATCAGGAATGAGGTGATTAGAGGGACAACACAGAAAGGAAGGGTTGGAGAAAAAGCTAGAGAAGACAGATTGAGATGGTTTGGACATGTTCAGAGGAGGGACAGTGGATACATTGGTAGAAGAATGATCCTAGAGATGGAGCTACCAGGTAGGAGACAAAGAGGAGATTGATGGATGCAGTGAGGGAGGACATGGAGGTAGTTGGAGTTAGAAGATACCTGTTCCTGCCAGTTCTCCTCTAAGGTTCATGTGAGACCCACATTTTTTTTCATCCATGCCAAGTGACAGTGAGCAACACTATGTAATACATTACCTTTTTAAAGTTTTAAAGCATTTTCATCTTTAACCAATATTTAGTGTAATTTCAGACTTATTTTCTTTGACACTGGAGAAAGTACCGATCCTCACATCCTTCCATGTTGTGTTACACTAAGTGATGTCTTCTTTTTATCATAATTTCCCCGAGAGAGTGCTGCAGGCTGACCGCCCTGCACTTGATCAGAGAGGTTCCTCTCTTTGAGGCTGGATTAGCATCATGCAGGGTGGGCTGAGAGGAGGTTAAAGAAGACGTGTCCTGCCTTCTGTGACCCCAGGCCTACCCCACGCACCGCCGAGCCTTTGCTCTCTGCTCTTAAGTATGCAGAGGTCCCCAGCTTCACGGACTCGGAGGAGAGAGAGAGGGAGACGGGTTGTATCGCGTTGCAGGGGGAAATTAGTGAGACCAAAGTTGGAGTTTGAGTGTGTTGGGGGCTGCGAACAATGGCAGCTTTCTGTCAGAGAGCAACTTCAAAGGTCGGTTGAGTGACTGCTCTGAGTTATACTTTGTTGTAGATCACTGAGGAAATTCACAGATGTTTTCTCATACGAGACACCATTATAGCGGCTCAAGTACCCAGTAGCCTCCAGCGTCTCTGCCTCTCCCTCCCTCTGACTTCCATTCTCACACATCCACACTCCCTCTCTCCTCCTCCTGTTCCTCCTCCTACCCCAGTGTCTGATATCTCTGGTAGGAGACAGATGTGGAACCTGCTTTGGCTCCAACTGTCCAGAGAATATGTGGAGTTAAAAAAGGGGCCTGTGTTGTGGCGTTGCCCTTTGACTCTGTCAGATGCAAAGAACTCAACTGTCAGTCTCACCATGGCGTGTCAAAATCTCACTCTTCCTCTGTCAATCCCACCTTTTTCTTCTTTGGAACTTTGGTTCTTCAACTTTAAAATAAATCTATGAAACCTGTATTGTATATTGATGAAAAACCTAAAATTCGTCTTTCTCTCTTTTTTTTTTTTACAGATTGGTTTCTTTGTCAGTGGATTTGACTCAAACGGTCTCAGCAATATGTCTGTGTAGGTCCTCAGTCCTCCAGGTCATTTATTCCAAAGAGTTACTTCAATGGAGACTGGACTCAGTAGGTTTCTTGAAGATGTTTCACCTCTTCCTCCGAGAGGCTTCTTCAGTTCTGACTAACAGAGAAGTTGTGACATTTCACCTCTTTTTGGTTCTAAACAATATATTCACTTCCTTTCACTGCACTTATTTATAGGAAGACAAATGTTTTGTATGAGTTAAATACACGTATGCAAACAACAAGTGGGTCTGTGTTTTTGTTTCTCTATTTAATGACTTCATAATATTTAAAAAAATTGAGCAAACTCCTCATTTGTGACATTGTGATCCTCACCAACACACAACGAAAATGGCATCTGTGTTTAACCCATCACCAATGTGGACAGTGGGCAACTTTGAGCGCAAGGGGAGCTGGGGTGGTGATGGTGCCATGCTCAGTGGTCTCTTGGCAGCTGGTGGATTCAAACCTGGAGCTCTCCAGACCCCAGTCCAGTTCCTTATCCACTAAGCCACCACTCCCCATTATAAATAAACAGCTCTAACAAATCTGCTGTAAAGACATTGATAAAACGAAGATCACCACATCCTGAAAATCAGAAATTCACCTTCGTCCCACCTTCAAATATTTATATGAGACGCTTTCACTTCTCAAAGAGTTCGACTGGATTTTTCCGCACTTTCTAACCACCTTCCTTCCTGCTTGTCCTCTGCCTGTAGACAGTTTTGTCTCCTTTTCTCAGATGTGTCTCCTAATCCCTGCTGCAGCCCTTTAAGTGTCTGCGACTCTTTAGTGTTTCTCACCCGACTCTGATTCAGCCTCCTGAGTCCACGGTCGTTATTGACTCACGCCACGTCCAGACCCACTTAACGCGCAGACTGAAAACTATTGCGGCGAAGCTTCCTCTGAGTTAATTTCCCATCAACTGCCGCAGGAGAATTTTTCTTTTGGCCCAACCTCCGCTTGAAGTGACCTGTAAAACTCAAAGCGCGGCCATCAGGAGGCGACGGTCGGTGCCAGTAAATTACCTCGGGGACTGGACATTGTGTCGGGCACACAGTCATGAATTTCTTACAAAACTATATCAAAGTCCTGTTGAGGCATAGTCGTCCCTCAGACCGGGTCCCATTGAGACACATCAAAATGTAAGAAGTTACATTTAAGGGCTGCAGCGAGGATCTCAAAGGAAGACGCTCCCAGAGAAGCCATGAAATTTATGCAGCTGGCACGTGTGGCCGTGTGGCTCAGCCTGGTGTGACAGCTCGCATTCAAAGATGATTAATGTGGAAATTTACTCTAAATAAGAATAAATGTACTTGGAACAAACTCCCTTTGTCGCGGATACATTCAGAGTTGAATGAACATTAGGGAAGATGGATTGGTGCTAATGTTAAAACAGAGTTGGTGATAAAGGCAAACATTGGTTCAACAGTCGTAATAGTCGTCGTCGGCTGCAGGACTCCTTCCTGTCCTTAGTAGCATCTGGTCTGGTTATAGTCTCCCAAGAAACCAGGGGTGAAAACAAATATATGGCAATATATGGTTTCCACACTGGTTATACAGAAGAAGAGAATGTTGGATGAAAAAAAGGCATAGACACACAACAGCAAGACCTAAAGGTTTGGAAACGATGTCTAAATTAGAAAAATAGATGTTAATAACAATTTAAGGCAGATGCGTAGTATATTAGATGCTGCAAAATTATTAATTTAGCCAAGAAATGGTCTGCCATAAGTGTTAACTATACCACATTACATTTTGACAAACTTGTAGAACAGACGTGGACAAACTTTCTGACCCATGGTCCACAGCTGGTGCTAAAGTTGGACGCAGGTGCACGGTAGAAAGATGGCGTTAAAAGCCTAAAATGTAAAAAGTTTTTCTTACCTATAAGGGAAACTTATGTGTTGCAGGAGAGAAGTAAAATAATGAAATTCATCTCTTTTTTTTTTTTAATTTGGACAAGCTTTGTGGGCCACCTTAAAAAGCTGAACAGGACACATCCGGCCCCCAGGCCTTAGTTTGCCCATGGCTGGAGTAGGGGTCGCAAACTCGCGGCCTGTGGAACAATATTTTGTGGCCCCGACATTGATCTAAAAGTTTATAATAATATTTTATAGAGTTGTTCTCCACATTTTATGGTAAATCCAACAGTTCTCCAAACCCTGGTCCACAGTCTCCTTCTGGTTCAGTGTTGTATTACACAGAATCTATGGGAAACTGTTTTTTATTAATTTTTTCTTTTTTAGCGAACACTGGAAGCTGACGTCGCCCTTTGGTGAATGATAGTGTAGAGAGTTTGCGACTACTGGCTTAAAGTAACATATTGCAAAATTACTATTACTATTACTATAAAAAAATAATAATAATGGCTTTTACTAAGTTTTCACCCCAGCAAGGTATGAGTTTTAGCCAAGCAGTCAAAATTGGTGGGTACGTTTATTAGTAATCGTTATTAAAAGACAGACAATAACAAAAATGCAAAGGCAAAGGGTTGCCAGGTTAGTTGTTGTTTATCCCTCCTGTAGGTATTTTTGTTTTCATCTGCTTCATTTCAGTCAAAAAAAAAACAATCCAGTAACTTCAGATCAGATCAGTATCAGACTCCTCTGTGAGTCAATGTGCTGCAGTGACACATTTGTGCCTCAACACCACACTGATGTCAACAGTGTTGGTCTCCAGTGTGTGGTGACTACAGCCGACCTGCAGACAGTGTTGTGGTGGAGCCCAGCAGGACTCCTCCTCTCCCTCATGACTGTGTATCAAGCCGTGGGAGAGGACGGCAACATTAATCCCTTCAAAGGAACACATCTAATTCCAAATCTGCTGCTCCAAACTGGAGAGGACGCTGATTGTTTCAGACAAAGATCACAGAGTCCGTAAAGAAAACTTCCATCCCCTCTTCTCCCACAAACTATTTTTTGTTTTTAATTTGTTACCTGCTCTAGACCAGACTTTTTTTTTGGAGCTTAATGTGAACTCTTTCAATAACGTCCTGTTTTCAGGTCATCCAGAACACCTTTAATCATCTGTTTCGCCTTTGAAAGTTGTTTTAACTCTTTTGATCTTTTTGACTTTAACTTTGTTTTTACAATCTTTGTTAACTGTAAACGTCTTATAAAATATCTTCATGTTTTTAAGAAATCTGGATTAGTTTCTGTTGAGTGATGTAGTTTTTTTTTACAGTTTAACCAACTGTTTTGTAAAATTTAAATTTTTTTATGTTGAAAATGTACTTTTTTTTCCTGACTTTTGTCTGACTCTGGTGTTTTCTGGGTAATATTGTTGTCAAACTTGATCTTTTGTGTTGTTTTTTTCTGTTTGACTTATTAGTTATTGTAGTTGTTATTCATTACTATTTATCGGTTATTTATTAGTTATTGTTGTTGATTTTAGTTTAGAGCAATATTTTCCAGCATTCAGCAACATCTGTCTGTTTTTTTTTGTTTGTTTGTTTGTTTTTGCTGCATATTGACAATCTCTTAGTGTAAACTTTTGGTTCCTTTACTAAAGCTTTAACTTGTTACAAACAAACCTGGTTTGCAAATACAGAGCTACAAAAAGCTGTCAAATCTCAGATAAAATCAATTTAAATTCCAACAAAGTAAGGAAAATAATCTGAATTATAATCCTGGGAATGAAATGAATGAAGACAAAAAAAGGGATATTTTGAATAAATCAGAAGAACATAATTGTGTGTTTTATGCTTCAAAAGACACAGAAATCTTTTAGTCCGACAGAGAAATCTGAAAGAGCGCGGAATTCTTTATAGTTGAGAACTTTGAGAAGGTTGACTCACTTGATTTGGGTCCATCAAACAGTCAGATCTGCGGTGATAACAATGTCACATTGTCACTACACTGGCTCCTGCCTCAAATCCTTAATTATGAAAAAAAAAGGGGAGAATCGGATGACTACAGCATCCAACACCGGGGGTCTCCAGGCGGCACGGGGGTCTTTGATCAGGAAAATCCAATTATTTGTGTATATACATTTCCCACATAGTGATTACTTCATTAATTGTCCCGCCTTTATCTCCTCCCTTCCCATCCCCCCTAATAATCAGCTCCTTTATCCAGAGCAACAAACACACCATAGGAGCTTTGTGGATTCAAAGGATTTGCTTCCCTCCTCTCAAAGAGCCGCCATTCTTTGATGATTGGGCAGCGGCAAACTTCAAAGTCATAAATCTTATTTGTGACTGGCTGGCGGCCCATCAAAGTCCTTATCAAGTCCTAAGAAGTGATCCCTCACTCCTCAGATGGAGGCAGGAGATCTCGGAGAGAGGAGTCACAGCCCGCCGCAGCGGAGGAGCGCGTTTGTCTTGAATTAGCGGCTGAGAATATTTGATTTTTATTTCCGTTTCTTCCCACCGAGAGAAAGGCAGGAAGCGGGAGGACTAACCCTCTACCATGGCAGCAGTGGCGGTGCTGCGGAATGAAACACTCCAGGCTTTCCTCCAGGTCGGTGCGCAACTTTCTGATGACTTTTTTTTTTTTAATAACTTGTAAAGTCAGTCGAGCGCGTCAAGATTTACGCTCCAGACAGATTTAAAAAAAGTCTCGTATAATTTAATTGCTGCCTCTAATAGTCTGCGTTAATGACATAAGCGCAACTTTTTAGTGTTTAAGGTTGGAAAGAAAGATGAAATCCAAGGTTTTCCTTTGGCGAAGTGAACAATAAACGCGGTGTTTGTTGGGGGGGTCGTAAATGTAAAGTTCGATTCTTGTTGCGATATAAAAATAATACAATTTTTTCCCTGTCAATGGTCCAGGACCGCACTCCGAACTCCTCTCCAGAGAACTGTAAGCACTCTCCGCTGGCTCTCCTGGCTGCCACTTGTAACCGGATCGGACACCATCACCACCACCACCACCACGGGTCGAACCCTCCAGATTTCCTCCAGGTTCCTTACGACCCCACCCTGGGCTCCCCCTCGCGTTTGTTTCACCCGTGGACTAACGAGGGGAACCCTCAGAACTCCCTGAGCTCCAACTCCACTTTCGGACTATCCTCCAAGACGCAGCTCTCCGCGCACCTCCAGAGCTCCTTCAGCCCGCACCATCACCACGAACTGCCCCTGACTCCACCTGCGGACCCGGGCTCGTACCCTTATGAGTTCTCCCCTGTGAAGATGTTACCTTGCTCCATGCAGTCCCTGCAGTCCACCTGCCCCCCTACGTACGTCCCTGCTGTCAGTTACGCAGCGCCACCGTCCATTCCTCCGCCCGCGATGCCAACTTTCGTTACCGGACCTTCCGGCCTGGTGCACCAGCAGCAGAGACAGTTGTCCCCGAACCCTGGAGAGGACATCCCGTGGTGGAGTCTCCAGCAGGGCAATCATCACCATCACCACCACCACCACCACCACTCCTCCTCCTCCACCTTGGCTCCTCACCGCTTCCAACTCCAGAGGAGTCTGGTGTTGGGACACACGGACTTTGCGCAGTACCAGACGCAGATCGCGGCGCTGCTCCACACCAAGTCACCCCTGGCGTCTGCGCGGAGGTGCAGGAGGTGCAGGTGTCCCAACTGTCAGGCGTCCACCTCCAACGACGAGCCGGGCAAGAAGAAGCAGCACATCTGTCACATCCCGGGCTGCGGGAAGGTTTACGGGAAGACCTCTCACCTGAAGGCGCACCTGAGGTGGCACTCCGGGGAGAGACCGTTCGTCTGCAACTGGCTCTTCTGTGGCAAGAGCTTCACCCGCTCCGATGAGCTCCAGAGACACCTGAGGACTCACACCGGGGAGAAGCGCTTTGTGTGTCCGGACTGCTGCAAGAGGTTCATGAGGAGCGACCACCTGGCCAAACACGTCAAAACTCACCAGAACAAGAAGAGCAAATGTCAGGAGAAGACTCTGGACCACGTCAAGAAGGAGGACACCAGGAGTATGTTGTGACTCTCCTTCTCCACAGTAGGATCTCCTTCACTCTGTAGGTCAGTCCTGGACCCTAAAGAGTTCTGGTTCTGATTCTGGGACAGTTTTAAGTGTATATAAACGTATGAGAGGTTAATTTTGGGGGATCTTGGAGAACTTAAAAACTCATGAGTTTGAATCCACTGTCTTTTCCTGTCTCCACCAGAAAAGACAAGTTTTTCAACTTGTGTTTTGATCATTGTCTTCGCTGGAAGATTTTCTTTTCCTGTAAATTCTATATAAGAGCTTTTGTTGAATGAAAGTGTCACTTTTTTTGCTCCATTTTGGGGTGTTTTCTTTTTAAAGCATGCTCTTAAAAAAAGATCTGCTATTGTTGTTTGATCCTAAACATAATGTTGGAAAATAAAGATTATAACTTTTTTCAAGGCAGAATAATTAATTTAACGGAGCGGAGGGGCTTTGCGTTTATGAGTTTTTTTTTGGACAAAAACGTAACTGATTCATACGTAAACTTCCAAAAACAGTGTTTTTAGAATGGTGTTTAACGCCAACTAATCCAAAAATAATATTTCATTTAGTTTAAGCAGATTTTTACAATACATTGATCCTGGCAGACTTGTACGAGTGTCTTCACTGGATATAGAATTGAAAAATATCTTTTTCACCAGTTTTTGGGGCTAAAAACTAACTTTAAGTTACTTATTTACAGCGTATCAACTTTTGTTTAACTCAATGTTACTACAACGCAACATAGGTGACAAGAAATATTTGCAAAAAAAATTCCATAATATTCACTTTTATGAAAATGAAAACATGACTTCAAATTTAGCCAAATAAACCTACATCTTGTTGCATTGACGATTAAATTCAACATATGAATGCGCTACAAAAACAACAGACAAATAGATGTTTCTACATTTTTTTTTGAGTTTTCAATATTTCCTAATTGTAAAAGTCAATGAATGGTCATTGTTTATAAACTTTAAACGACAAAATCAAATCCTTTAAATTTTTGAATTCTCCCCAAAAAATAAAGCTTTTTATCTTGTATTAATGCAAAAATGTTTTGATTCACCCAGGTGGATACAAACCATTAAATAATAAATACTTTTATCCGCTGTTAAATGTAATCAGGTTAGAAATAATAATCTTTGTGAAGTTTTTCTTCTCTGTTAGAAGATTTAGCTTTGACACACTGACTGAATCAGAGAATATTTTTCCTGTAACATCACTGGACTTTTGTCTGACACAGGACTTGCAGCTGCATGAAAACCTGGTCCATTCAGTGAGACATAGTTCACTCTGAGGGGGTTTTTGTGACTAACTTGTTAGAAACGTCTTCCAAAATCCTGATGTGATCAGTTCTCCTCACTATTTCTTAAAACAAATCATCATCATGGTCTGGTTGTCCACTTCCTCTCTTTTTATTTATTTGCCAACTATGACTTTTTTAAAAGCTCCACTGATTCTATAACAATATCCATTCATTCGTCCTCATCCTCTTATCCATTACGGGGTCTCACGGGCAGAAGTTTCCACGACTGTCACCCAAATCACACTCCCCCATGCTGTGAGCCTTCCTGTGGGTGGTGAGCCCACTGGTAGTTATGTGGGTCAGGATGGTGCTGTTGTCAGTGGCAACCTGGCAGCTGATGGATTCAAACCTGAAGCCTTGCAGACCCAAGTCTACCTACTCAACCACTAGGCCACCCTGCTGCCTATTATTTTTATTATTATTATTGTTATTAAACATGAGTTAATACAGTCACAGTGTCACCTGTCAGTCAAAGGCAGCTGCTTTCATTCACCACAACTCTCCACTCTCCGTTTATGCCTCCACAGCGCCCCCATACTGTTCCTTAGCGTTAAATTCAGAGTCTTTCTCCTCAGGGTAGATGTCACCATATGAGGTGTCTTCCAAACATCACAGTCCAACACTGGAAGAAATACTGAAATATTATATTTTTCCACACAACTCGACGGTACATCCTGGTCAAAACTACTTTTTTTTTCCATCTTCCAGGACTTTTTAATTATCTGTTTTATAAAAAATAGATGAAATATGAAAATACATAGGTATTTTTTGTAGGAATCCCTTCTCAACTGCTTTTCATGACTTTGGGAAGTGATTTGTGCATTTATCACGTAAAGATTTAAGAAAATAGCCGACCTTAAGCAAATTCCCTTTGAGATTTAGGATTAATATCCAGAATTTAATCAACGTCTGATTCATTTAGTTCTACATTCAAATTATTTTGCAGGCCATAACATTACAGAAATGTTGAGGATTAGATATGATGGAAATTTAATTTGTATAATATTCTGTTAAATAATAACAGAATCATACTCAATTTAGTATTATATTTATCTAGTTCTTTGAGTATTCAGGATTGATTTCTTCTCAGTTTGAATTAACTTTTTATTATATTTTTATTTGTGTTAAAAGTTTAGTAGAACTTTGTAGAAGTGATCCTCACATTTACTTAAATAATATTTAAAAACATTTTAAAAAACAAAATGTTTTAGCTTATCTGAACCAACAGTCAAATGTCCAAAGTCATGTTAAAGATCGGTGAATTGAAACTGAAAGAACCTCTGGACGGTGTTGGTGGTGAGGAGTTTCAGACGTCACTTTCAGTCAGTAGAGGGACTGACGTCCTCATCACTCACCGACTCACTCCACTGTGGCTCTGACTCCTACAGGCCATCAGGACCAATTAAATCTGTGATGTCAACAACAGTGCTGCACTGAGGGGACAGGAAATGGTTCTAGTGCCGCCAATAAACAGCCTGACAACAGTCACACTGTACAACTGGTCTTCAACGAGTGGTTGGTTGGTTGACTGACGGAAACAAACAGTGCCTGCATTTTTATACCACTGAACCTCTACACCTGCACATCATTGTCGTGGTACTTTTTGGTACCGACAACAGCTCAAAGTTCATTTGATTTGCAGTACAATTAAGTCCGATATTGGAGACTAAATATCTATTTGTCTGTCTGTCTGTCTGTCTACCCACCTACAAATCTACTAATACCTAGCCTCTATCTATGTATCTATCCATCCATCCATCCATCCATCCATCCATCTGCCCGTCTGTCCTTTCATCCACATCCACCTACCTACCCAGCTACTCTCTATCTACCTACCTACCTGTCTATCTAGCCATACATCCATCCATATGTCCATCTGTCCGTCCATCCCTCTATCCACCTGTCTGTCTGTCTATCCACAAAAGCTACAATGAGGTGGAAAATTAAATAAAACTAATTGTAAAGGAAAAGAAATCTGTCTTACTAGTTATTCTCTTTCATGTCCTCTCTATGCCACAGAAATGTTTTCACACCCGCAACCTCCACCCCTGACCCAAACCAAGGTAGACTGAAATTCTTTTGAGAACTTGACAACATATGGACGACAGATTTGCATCTGTATAAACTACTGTAGAGAGTTATGAAGATTCCAGATCTACATCCTGGACGCTGCTGTAGCAAAATATTAAAAGGTATTTTTCCAGAGAAGTAGGTTGATCATATAGGACATTTGTTCAATTCCCAGTAGTTAGTCCACACAGAGACTGTCGATCACTCTGACTCCTGTCTACATGCTGATGTGTTCCTAGACGAGAGGCTCAACCATGAGTTGCCTCTACATAGAGCGGAGCCAAATGGAGTTGACTGTGTTTGGACACTACGTCAGAGCAGCATTAAAACCATTCTGTGAATTGAGAAGTTCTTCACTGATGCTCCATCAAGCTGTGAAGGCTTCTGGGTAATCTGGAAGAAGGAAACAAACGAAAGAGATAAATCTACTTCTGTCCTGAACAACAAAGATGTCAAAGGGAAGAGGGAAACAAACCAGATCTTTTTTTTTCTGGTCCTGATTCACTGATGTCAGAGGTGATGATGATTAGAAATACAAGGAAACTCCTTTCTAATTATTGTTGAATCTTTGATTGTGACTGGCCATTTTGCATAATTTACATTTTTATGAGAAAATTAGAGGGTTGTTCTTTTAGTTGGCTTCAAGGGGGAGGATGTGGAGGAACGATGGAGACGAGGCTGTTCAAACCATGAGAAATTACTAAATTGGATTCCGACTTCGACTTCTCAGTTTTAGCCGTATTAAAGTGTTGAGGATGAAATCCACGTCGGTCCTGATTAAAGTGGGGACTCCGGAGTGTAGATGTTTGTGGACGAGGTCACGCAGAGTGAGGTCCATGCTGAGTCCCATGTTTTATACATCAGCACATAATCATTAAAGTGTAATTAAAACCTGATTTTTCTCCTCGTGACTGATTTCCATCTCTTTATTGAATACATAAATATGTTTAGACGCAGATCAGCTCTCACTGTAGCTCCAGTCTGCAGACACTCCCTGAATAACTAACAATAGAACAGAAAGAAATATTTATACCAGGGGTCTCAAACTTGTGGCCCGTGGGCCATTTGGGGCCCGTGGAATGATATTTCGCGGCCCCCACCTTTATGTGAAAGTTGAATTTATAATAATATTTTATAGATTTGTTCTCCACATTTTATGGTAAATCCTATAGTTCTCAAAACCTCGATCTACCGTCTCCTTCTGGTTCAGTTTTGTATTACACAGAATTTATGGGAAACTGATTTTTATTTTTATTTTTTTTGTATTGAACACCAAAAGCTTACTCAACCACTCGAATATACTGTATATAAATGTATAATCTATATACATTTATACACATATACACAATGTATATATAATATGTGTGTATATAATACATATATGTATTAGGAGAGACCACCCTACTGTTTTCTTCAATTTCCTGTTTATTTCAATACCTGGTTCCACTAAAGGTGACTTTGATTTTGACAAATACAATGACAACAACAAAACACTTCATGAGAGTTCAATCCCAGAACTGATATTTGGTCATTTTATTTCTGGCTTTTGATAGGAACCAAAAATCACTTCAGTTCTTGCATCAATAGCTATGGCGTTGTACAGCCAGAAATGTTTTTAGGCTTTTTATGTTTCCCTGTTCACTGTGTCCTTCAGTGAAAATAATCAAGGAATTGAAGAAAATAAGGGTAGTGGAATCTTTTTTTTCTAACTGTACATCATGCAATGGGCCACAACATTCATCTGTCCAGCTGGTACAGTCTTATATACTGTACATTATTTGCAGTTCTTAACACAGTCTTAAAATATAAACATATATTACTCCCAATATATATTCGGAGAGGATGAAGATAGAGATAAAGATGCCAGATTGAGATAGTTTGGTTATATTGGTAAAAGAATGATCCTAGAGATGGAGCTACCAGGTAGGAAGCAGTGAGGGAGGACATGGAGGTAGTTGGAGTTAGAGTTGAGGATACAGAGGACAGGGGGAGATGTAAATTGTCCACTCACTGTGGCAATTGCATTATAATATTAAAATACGGGGGCAGATAAAATCTTAAAGAAATTCCAGGAGAATCATAATATCATTCGAATTTTTACAGTCAGTATCTCAGTCAACATTTGTATGGAAACAGAAAAAAAATCTTACAGTTAAATGTTATTAAAGAACTATATTTGAAATTATCTATATTGAAAATATCTCTATGTTACAAACACAGGAATAGAATCCTAACCTTGGGTTGGATTATACTCCACCTTGTGGACAGACTCTCACACACACACAGGTACATGTGAAAAAAATCAGAGAGAGTGCAGTAAATAGAGTAGTATAGGAGAGAGAAAGAATACATTTTTGAGATTATTTCATGCTTTTTATTTGTCCACGAGTGAGAAACAAGAACAAAGTCTAAATATTGTGGTTGCTTTACATTGATGAATGTACATTTTGTGTCTGTCTGTCCTATGCACTGACTTCACTATTTTTAATATTAGTATTTATTGATATTTGGAATTAAAGGCAGCAACGTTAACCCTTTGCATTGGACTGTAGTCACTGAAAAATTGAATGGCGACTCTGTGGATTGTTGCATGTGTGCTGTTCTCTACAGTTGTTGACAAACACTCTTGATGTCCAGTCCACTTAGTGTCCAGCTACCTTAAGGAACTCTTTGACCACAAATACACTCTTGACTTGAACACATATAAAATACATATATATAGGAAATACCCATCTGTGTGTGGAACCAGCGGTGACTGCAGGGGGAGCTGTCCAGTGCTGAAACATAGACCGGCCTCCCTGACTCATCTCCTGTGTGAATCACACCCTGTGTTTGTCATTAGAAGCAACATGTGATATAACATTTAATTAGATTGATAATAATCCATCTCCTGTGGCTGAGCGTGTTCCCTGCCGCACCGCCTCTCCCGTGTCCAGGCCCTGACCTCTGCCTGTGATTGGCTGTCTCCTGCCTGTTGTTCATGTAAGACGGTGACGTGATCTGAAATTAATGGGTCGGGTTATAATTAGCTCTATGAAGTATTTCTGGAACGGCCCATTTGTGCGCACTGCCCTGCCTCTGCGTGGAGAGACTCATTCTTGGTTTTCTACTGCCACCTGGTGGACATCTGGTTGTTTGGCGACGCAGTCTCCAACTCTATACGCACCTAAAGCAGCAGAAATGAGACGTCTGTAGATGTTGTGGTCCGTCTGTGACATGTGAGATGAGCGCGAGTGTCATCTGCTAATGTTTTATTGTCGACTTCTCTATTTATAATTACGACGCATCAACACGGATCACGTGATTGGTTGAAGATAAATAAATAATTAAAACGAAATTCAAGGAGTTCCTGCTGCTGCTGATTTCTTCTCTTTCCTCCCTTAAAACCAAACCTCCATCACCTCTGCCCTCTTCAGACCTGCTCCATCCTCAGGTTGCTTACGTCATCAAAGTTCGGACGCGTGTTCGTGGCCAGCAGGCACCACAGTGGACCTGACTAGAGCCTGGAGGGTAAGGAGGGGGGCATTCTCACACACACACACGCACACACGCACACACACACTTCCAAAAAAAAAAGTCACACCACTTAAGCAGCGCCACCCGCCCAGGACCTGCAGAACCTCCTGTCTGCGGAGGAGGAGGTGGTGGTGGTTCGACTGGTCCAGAAAAATGCAGCAACTTCCGCTGAAGGTCCAGCACCTGCATCCTGCCGTGACTCACCCGTGACTGACACACAGGAGAGAAGGCTTGGCTTCAAATGTCACAGCATCATATCAGCCTCCTCCACCTCCACAGCTGCAACAAGGTCACCTTGATATGGATCTGGACTGAAGCTCCGCTCTCTTATTGTTCTCCCTGTGGTTTGGAGTGTACCAGGAGCGCAGCAGCATCCGTCTCTGTCTCCACCCCGGGACTTATTTGATGCTTTATTCACTTTTTTCTCCATCACTCGGCTGCACCTGTTCACCTGGGCACACGAAACCTCGGTAAGTCAGCTTTTTGTTGTTGATCCGGAGACTTTGAGGAACTCTTTTCCCCCCATTCGGCTCTAACAGGTGTTTTCACAGATTTGTCTTTGGTTGGAGGATGTGATATTGGTGGTGAAAATATCTAGTGATGTAGCAGTAAATGTTGATGTTTACTCTGTCTCGACCTGCTGGAGGTGTTTGATGATGAACACGCGTCTTTTTTGTCTCTCACCTGCATCACTGTCAATATTCACCTTGAGCGGATTGTTTCTCATGCAGATCACAATGACATTGGATTTATCTTTGTTTCTTTTTATTATTATTTGCTGGATTTCCTCTCCTTACTCCCCAGAATGTGATGAAAATGTTTTATAGCCCCATCACCCCCTCTGTCTCCCCCTTTGTCTCTTCATTTTGAGGCTGACAAATATAAATCACCTTCATCCAGGCCTGTCAGACTGGATTGACCGGGATGCTGAGATGTGACTGGAACTTTTACTATTCATCACTTAGATTCATTTTCCTAATTATCCTCCAGTTCAGTAGTGTTTTCTCAGTGTGAACTTGTCAGACTGATTGCGCCCTTGTCGCCTGCAGCTGGGTCTGTGTCTGGAGTTGCATCTCTTTGTGGCTCTGACTCCAGGATTTTGAAAAAAAGAAAAGGAGAAATCCTGGTTGAACCTAGAGGGAAAGAAGTCACCTGGTTGTTTTTATTTTTTATTTTTTATTTTTTTGGAGGTGAAGACTTTGGCACAGGGTCTCAGGGAGCGATGGCGGCGTCTGCACCCTCCTCCTCCATCACTCCCGATGCCACCGGCGGCAGCGGCGGAGGCGGCGGAGAAGCCGATCCCACCAACTCGACAAATTTACGGCCACCAGGCTCAAGTAGGTCCATCACAGATAAAATGCTGTTTCACGTGAGCTATTTACTTTGATGGCTACGGCATTCATCATCTTCATCGTGGGAGAGGGAGAGGAGGAGAGAGGAGGAAGGAGAGAGGGAGAGAGGGGGAGAGAGGGGGAGAAAGGGGGAGTGGAGGGGAGTAAAAAAAAAAAATTCGCTGCCATTTGAGCATGGCTTCCTTCGCCGCAAATCATTGCTGCGTTACATCCGTCTCCCGCACGGACCTGCGGGCGTGTGCGTGACAGAGTGATGCTGCTGTCACGCACTGACGTCTGGGAGAGAGCAGCAGCATCCACACAAGACCGGGATGACAATATATTAATATACATATTTGTATTAAAAATGTTGATATCATAATGTCATAACCTTTTCCAATTTGTATTTTTAATTATTGCCAGGCATCCAATACATCAGGCATTCAAAGTAAATATATAGTATATGTCATATATATTTTATATATATTATATATATGTCATATATATTTTATATATATTTATATATTTATGTTTGTATATGTATATCTATACATATGTATGGAAATATATATGACATATATATTTTTATATATGTGTTTGTGTCAGGATGATTGTCCGCGGTCATTATTGTTGTTTGATGTTCAGTCTCACACTGTGGCCCAACAATGAAACTACACTGCGTGTGACTGTAGTGTCACTGTAGTCATGGTTTGTTAGACTGGAAGAATGGAAACATTTCTTTTTTATCTAAGATTCCATTTCACTTCAGAGCCACTAAACTTATATTTTATTGTATGACATTAAAAAATGACAGGAGAATAATATTTTTATTATACAGAATAAAACGTGGAGGTGTATTTTAAATTCAACATCCAAGATCTGTCCTAATATGTGTCCAAAACCTCAGCACCTTTGCATTAGTTGCATTTGTTAAATATTAATATTAGTTATTAATGTATTTTGATGCATTCTTAGTATTTATTTTCCTCTCCCTTTGCTTGGCTATAGCAGTGGGGGAGGAAGGGAGAAGATTGCTCTCCCACAGCAGGGTAATTTCCCTTATCAAACTGTCACTAATGGCTCTCTTTAACTGTCTGTGCAGAAGCAAATGCATGACATGAAAAAAGAACAATAAATAACAAAAAAATATATATTCTTATATTTAATGAAAATATATAAAAATACATATAAAGAATGGAAACACAATTTACGTGGGGCATTTAGGGTTAATTTAAAGGCTTAATAAGAGGCTCATATCTGGTGCAGGAAAACACTGGTTGTCAGCAGCCGTGTTTTTTCTCCTCTTGTTCCAGCTGTCTGTCCGATTCTCCTGCCTGGCTGGAAAAAAATCGTTGTGAGGACTGAGTTAAAATGTGTCCAATGAGCTGAGCAGGGCAATGATTTATCTAATGAACCAAAGCAAGGGTTAAATTGGGGTGTGGGAATTGGACTGTCTCCCCCACCCCCGTGTTCTCCTCCCCCTCCCTCTTGCTCCCTCCTCTCGCCACCACCTTTTTTTCCTCCTCTTAATTTTGCTGCTTTTGTGGATTTGGGGCTGTTCCCTTTCCATCCAAGGTGCCTCCTCTCTCCCCCTCTGTGGCTGGGAGCCCTCGATAAGGCAGTAATTCTCTGTATCTGTCACCGGGCAGAAGCCTCGTGTCTGTAGAGTAAAGATGCAGGAATCATCTCCATAGAAACCTTTAAAGGTTGTTGAAATCAGTGAAGATGCAGGAAGAGAGGAAACATGACCTGGCTGTGTGTGTATCCATATATACACAGGTTTACATCTATATACAGGTTATATATTTATACCCATATGTTGTTATTTTCTAAACATTTTTTTACTACACACACAAACGCACACATATATACATACATATATAGTTGGATACATAGATATTAATTTACATATACATCAACATATATGCAAACATACATGGGACAATATATGTATATTTATATATATGAATATGCATATACATTTGCCTCTTTGTACATTTGCAAATATATGCTCTATATACATATGAATATGCATGTATATATTTATATATGTAATAAATAAACTCTCAGACACATGGACTTATTTTATATTATGTAATATTTTTCACTTTCATGTGGATATATATGTATAAGTATATACTATATATGTATACATAAAAATATATGAAACCCTCAGATACACAGGTATTGTAATATTTTTGGGATAATATTATATAATATTTTATATAACATTTTTCATTATTATATATAGATGTATACAAACATATCAGTATATATAAACATATATGACTATATTATATATGTAAATATGTGTATATATATATAACTATTATATGTAATTAATCCCTGAGATACACATTTATTATGATTTTTTTGGATATTATTATATAATATTTTATATTATAATATTTCATCTTTTATAACATTTTCCATTATATATATATTATATGTATGTATATATAAATGGGGTTTGCCACATCTTGGGTTCATAAAATCCCCCTCAGAAACACAGTCTATGATTATATATAATTATATACAAATATTATTACTGTATTGTATTTTTGTGACTTTTTCTTTTCACTAAATGGATTTTCGATATTTTTTCGGAGACACGGATAGAACTGTTATGACTCAGCGAGGCCTTAACACTGATTATTTTTTTAATAATCATTATTTCCAGGTTATGACGCCTGGTGTGGAGTGGCCCATGGATGTACGAGAAAACTTGGAATGAAAATATGTGGTAAGTCAATAATAATAATAATAATAATAATAATAATATAATAATTCAAATCTTCACTCTAGCCCACTGGTATTTGTCATGGAGGAATAAACAGCTGTGACTCCAGGCTGGACGGACATTATTAGTGCTCGTGTCTCGAGACTCTTCTCCTCCAGTCTCTAACACCATTAACCAAGGACGGACTGACACTCAACCTAATGATGAAAGCCATGAATGCGTCATTGCGCACTTCAATATTTCCGGTATTTTTTTCTGACCGTCACAATCTGCTGCCTTCATTACGGGGTCATTAAATAAACCGCACTTTATTATTCACCGCGAAACAGTGGAATAAAGCAAAGAAAAGTCGATAAATGAACGACGGCTCCTGTTTTACCTCCATGATCGGCCGCCTGTTCCCTGCAGGATTCCATTGATAAACACATAAGCGGCCATAAATCCACAGCCATCTATTATCACCGGGGCCTTTCTCTGCGCTGCCTACGGGCTGGACACTGGCTGTTATCGGACCACTTGTGATGTTTCCTGCCCACTGGAGTGGACACTGTCGGTGCGGCTTTAATGAGAATTTACAGCAGCTACATGACAGCGATTTGTATCTGCTTGGCTGGAGTTGGTGCTGCTGATGTCACAACCTCCCACAGATAGATAGAGAGAGAGGCAGAGATGGAGATGGAGAGGGAGAGACCTCCACCCACATGGAAAGCACCAAGCCCTCAACTCCACCCAGCCTTCCTAAATAAGACAGACAGTCCACAGACACAGTCCCAGAACACAGGAGTGATGTCAATGGGGAACTAGTGAAGGCCTGAGAAGAGACTCATAAAAATAACAATAATTAAAATATTAATTCTCTGCTGCAGTCAACATGTTTGGGAAGTGTCATAACTCTCAGGAACCTTCTCCATCTTCCTGCCCCCGTTTAGGATTTTTGCAAAAAAACAACAGCCTGGAAGAGAGGAGCCGGATCGTCAGCTCCCTGAAGGAGCGCACAGCCAAGAGCCTGTTGTCCTGCGATAACATCGGCAGGGACGCGCGGTTCAGACGCACCGAGACGGACTTTTCCAATATGTATGCCAGAGGTAAGACCGGAGCTGGTGCACAGGGAGAATATATATAATATGGATGGAAAAGAAAACACAAATAAACTTCTTTGTTTATATATCTGCAAAAGACAAAGAAATTGTGATATGATATATATTTATATAAATGTGGTCCTTTAGCATATATATGTAAACATATATTCGTATATATGTATTTAAACTCACGCATATATATATATGTAAATACATATACATGTTCACACATATATAAATCTATTTATGTATGTATATAGATATATATATATACCTAAATATCTGTATATATTTATGCAAACATACCTAGGTGTAGTATATAAATTAATATATAAATTAATACAATTTGATGTTTAATATTGTTACTATTGAATATATTATATATTGTCCAGTTACAGTCATTTGTAAAGGTGCTGATTGGACATTGTTTACGTAAAATTGATTAATATTAACAGTGTGTAAAAATCCTCTTTAGAGGAAAAATGCTTTGACTTTGACTTGACTTGAGTTACCGTACTTGACTTGTTTATCCTAATGTTACATAGTTTCATTGACTTCACTGTGGAGTCCGTTAATATACATTATATTTGCATTCATGCATTTAGCAGACACTTTTATCTGAAGCGATTAACATTATCAAGCATATGGTTCCTCTGGGAATTGAACACAGGACCCTTGATAAAATCAGCATTAAATTGACTGTTGACTTAGTAAAGACTGTTCACACCACAGTCCAGATCCCCCTGTTTTTTCTTATTAATTAATAAAGTCAACATCAACCAAAATTATCTCCAGCCACAATTGGCTCCGTTGACACTTTATGATAAGAGACGGACAGATAAGCGTTGACTGGTCCAGTTGTTCTAATGAAGTAGCCACATTATAGCCATATGCCATGACTGACCTTCAGGATTTTATGGCACTACAGGGACGGGCATTTCCTATTTCTCTCTGGGGGGTTCCCTGAGGACATGCTGATAACATGTCCATTGTTCATTTCTGGTCTATTGTCACAATTGAAAGAATCACCCGACCTGCTGGGTCCCAAGTTTTGACCTTTCAGCCGTGTCTCCTGCTGTGTCTTGAACAAACATCTCTCAAAGAAACGGGACAAAAGCAAGCCATAAAGACACAGGTCCTCACTGTGTTTGACAGTCATGTGTTGAAAATTCACAGGAATCTTAGGTCAAACAGCCACAAGACATACCATCCTGGTTGAATGTTTTTGTTTTTTTGTTTTTAAGATCTGCTCCCTGCTAAAAATGGAGAGGAACCGACCATGCAGTTCCTGCTGGAGGTGGTGGAAATTCTCACCAACTACATCCGGAAGACCTTTGATAGATCCACCAAGGTCCTGGACTTCCACCACCCCCACCAGCTGCTGGAGGGAATCGAAGGCTTCAACCTGGAACTGTCTGACCAACCGGAGTCTCTGGAGCAGATCCTGGTGGACTGCAGGGACACGCTGAAATATGGAGTGAGGACAGGTAGGAGACGGCCTGAAGGGGCAGCACTGCCTGCTGCAATCAATAACTCCCATTAAGTAACATGCCAGCGTAATGATTACAGATAGAGCTTCGACTGTGAGTTGAGAAATAGTTTTTCTGAGGATTATGTTGCTCTGTTGTGGATGACAGGCCACCCCAGGTTCTTTAACCAGCTCTCCACTGGACTGGACATTGTTGGACTGGCCGGGGAGTGGCTGACCTCTACTGCCAACACTAACATGTGAGTAAAGCCTTCCAGCAGCTACAGATACAGTTAAACTGCTCACAGTCGGCACAGAAAATCAGAAACAAATTCTGTTCACATGGTTTATGGTCATTAACATACACTGTTAATGGTTTTTAACGCAATTTCTAACCATTTACTATTGTGCAGAGTTGATAATATATATTTAAAGATCACGATCAAAACCATAACCCATTGTCACAGTCAGTTTTGTGTATTTTAAATACCTGTTTCATGGACTTCTGACAATGTGAAAATATTCCTCAAAGCAGCAACAATCAGAGCTGTGAGACTTCATGACCACTGGTAAAATATGGGAAACCAGCAGGGCAGCAGATATTAACTATTCCGATATTGTCCAAACAAATACCATCGACTGATACCGATATTTACCACCATTTGCTGCCAAAAGGGAATCAGGGAATACAGCGACATTTGGAAAAACCCTGTTATTGAATTATCATTATTGGAGGAAAATCCAATATCAATCTTATTGATGTTGCTTAATTATACTGATATTGATAATTAATAATATCAGCCGACCAATATTATTGGCTGACCCATCAGCTATTCCTACTCTTGATGATTTTACCGAGTCTCTGGGGGCGCCACTGAGTCAGAACCTGTTCTCAGGTGCCATGAAATTGACTGACATTTTCTTTTCTTTTTTTTTGTTTTAAAAACATTTATCTTTTACATTTTTGGAGATAGTGTAAAGTAAGGTGTAATTTCAGAGGAGGAACTCAAACTACTTATTACGAAATGTGAAATAGCGGGCAGCTTTGAGCGCCTGGTGCGCAGTGGTTGGGGACAATGCCATGCTCAGTGGTAAACTGGCAGCTGGTGGATTCGAACCAGGAACCCTACAGACCCAAATCCGGTTTCCTTAACCACTAGGCCACAGCTGCCCAACATGGTTCATAAAGGAGAAGTATGTCTTCAAGTTATTATGTGTTTCCTTACATTCTTATATATTTTCATTTTATACTTCTATGTTTTCGGTTCTTATATAAATCTATAACAATAAAAAGAAAATCTAGATCAAATCTAGTGTCTACTCTCACAGGGTTCCCTCCAGACTACACTTATCTCTGCTCATTGTTTTATCTGTGCAGAAGAGTGTTTCTCCAACAGGCAGCGTCGTCTGGAGCTGCAGACCAATAACTGATGGTCCATCCAGATAGTCAACCACAAAGAGGAAAAATAAGAAAAATAACACAAAAGAAGACGTGGCTAGAGCTCTTCTCCCTGCAGAATTGTCGATGTGGTTCTGTGCTCAGGCAGTGCTGGCATAATTCAGCTCTGAGGGCAAACTAAATTGCATATTGATTCACATTCACAGTTAACATGGTGTCTTTGTTTCACATAATGCTAGTTCCTGTGACATAACAAAGCCCAAGGGGGAAAAAAACAGCAGCGACTCCCTCACTGACCATCTGTACATATGACCGCTTCACCGTAGAAGATCATGCTTCAGTTTTTATTTCTGCATCTTCTCGTGGAACTATATATTTTCTCCTGCTAATTTAAACACATACAGAAGGTTAACAAAAACATAGGATGCTTTGATTGATTAGAACTGAACCAATATACTGTTCAACTGATCCTGGACTCTGTGAAGATCAATGTGGTCTAAATGTGTTCTATAAAAAAATAATTGAACTTTAAACAGAGGTAAAAAGTTCAAAAGTGAAAATAAGACATGAAAAATGCACTCGTTTTGCATAGATTATGTTTATGACATAATATTGAAATGGTAAAATGATAATGATAATAAAAACTAATAGTATAATTTAGACAAATTTGGCGGGCCATATTTAATTGCCAAATGGGTCACACTCAGCCCTCAGGCCATAGTTTGACCAGGTCAAGCTCGAGACGCTGCTGTGACTAAATGACTTGACCATTATTTGGGTCAGTTTTAGCCCCAGGGAGGTCTTCACAGAGTGAGGGGTGAAAACATTCTTAGTGACACAAATAAATATTCTCATCACTAAAAAAAAGAAACATCAGATTTGGTTTTTGGGGAACATTCCTCAACAGTCCCTTTTCTTAATATAAAAATACTGTTTAACATACAGTATTTACTAGAATTTATTTCATAATCAGCCTTTCCCCTGATGGAAGGGGGGAGTATAAAATGAAAAAGATGTGGAAAAAAATGGAAAAAGCATCAAAAGTAATTGGAAATGTCAAATTTATTTATTGACTCGCACTTGTTTGCTCAATAATATTTAGCAATGTTACATTATTCCTATTGAAAACACACAAATATCTAACTTTTCTACCATCCTTCCATCCAGTCATCCATCCATCCATCCATCCATCCATCTGTTTGCCTGCCTCTAAATCAGTGTGGATGAGTTGGAACAGTTTAGTTGCAGGAGACGTGTTGCTTACGTGCTTGTAATTCACCTTTATTAATGACTCCATCATCCTTAATTACCACCGGCAGATATCGACTGGCACTAATAGACTGACAGTCGGGTCCAGCATTTACATCTTCTGACTAAATGAGTGTCATCTGCAGTGATTTTTATGAGCGCAGCAGCGTTGACGTGTTCACGTTCTCCAGCTCGCAGTTATTATCACTGTATTTTGGCGACGCTGTGAGGAGTGCAGTGAGAAATGGTCCTAATGTTCAACCAGTTCATTCCTTACGGTGGGTTTGATCGTTAAAACACAGGTAGGCTCATAAACAGTGATAATCCCAATTTACCGTTTTTATGATGCAGACAGTGCTGGAAAGGGATAAAAGGTGAGAAGAGTCCATTAGGTAAGAGTTAAGGTGGATATAAAACTGTTCTGCCACACAAAAATGTTTAATTGGTGCAACAAGAAATCGGAAAAAAAGTAGTAATTTGTACGAATTCTGTA
Source organism: Paraplagusia blochii (assembly GCA_016785265.1). Taxonomy (NCBI): domain Eukaryota; kingdom Metazoa; phylum Chordata; class Actinopteri; order Pleuronectiformes; family Cynoglossidae; genus Paraplagusia; species Paraplagusia blochii. The sequence goes on from JAFBJS010001272.1 coordinate 279,769, forward strand.
AGGTTAGAAACAAGTGTTTACCCCACATCTTGGTTTTACAACAGCCGTTGCACAGATTCTCGTGCACCCGTAGCTACATAGATGAGCCAAACACTGGGTGGGATGTTCTGTGTCATTTCCCTGCAGCCACAGGCCATTTCTACAGCAGCAGAACACTGCTGTCATCCCAGTGAGTCTGCTTCATTCACACACACAGAACCAGCAGCGATAGCTGAGTAACCACACTGTGAAATTAGAATATAAAAAAGACCCTGGTGGTAAAAACAAATCTCCTTTTTTATATGGATCTCATGAATATGTCTCGGCTGCTGCTGAAACTGAATCCAAATCACAGCATTTTTGTCTCCAGACGCTCAATTAAAATCACAATGAAACCCAAACACAGAGTCTGCAGGAACCCTGAGTTGATTTGTTTCTGTATTTTTTAGGTTTACCTACGAGATCGCTCCCGTCTTTGTGCTAATGGAGCAGCTGACGCTGAAGAAAATGAGGGAAATCATTGGCTGGCCTGAGAGTGAGGGGGATGGAATATTTTCCCCAGGTGAGAGATACTAGTAAACCAGTATAGCAACCACTGCTGGGTCTCATCAGTCTAATATTAAGTTAATTCACAGTTCTAGAGATATAGTTTTATTTATGTATTGTGATATTACATAATATAATGGTAACTTACATAGAGGATGAGAACTAAGTCACATAGTATAGTATACTGCAGGTCAAACTCAAGGCCGGAGGGCCAAACGTGGCCCACCAGGTCATTTTGTGTGGCCCCCGAGAGCTTGAAAAGCATTCAGTAAAGTCCATGAAGAGTTTCATCACCTAAATGTTTTTTTTTAACACAGCAATATTTGTAGCCTAAAATAATAATTAATTTCAGAAATATATGACATGCTATTATGGATTAGTTATAGCTATACCAGTGGTCTCCAACTATTTTTGTTCCAAGGACTTGCTGGCAAGTACCAGGGACAATGGGCTGGAAGCAAGGTGCTGAACATGAAACTTTCAAAATAAAACTTTTTTAGATAAATGGATTTTCTTTCTTTAAATGCAGTAAATTAGTAAATGAAGTGCATTTTTGTTTGGCCCCATAGCAAATGACCTATAGATTGGTCATTGAACTGGTCCACAGACCAGTGGTTTGGTACCGTTAATCTATACAATTGTCAATACAACTAGCCCTTGAAGGCAAACTGTATTTCTGATTTGGCCCCTGGTGGACATGGGCTTGACATGACTGCTGTAGGTCAATTATCTCTTTAGCACCACCTACAGGCCTGAGAAGGGAGTTACATGGTGTAGACATAAATGTATCACAAGTTACTGTTCAGTTAAAGGTAATATAAACCTTCTGTTAAGACTGATTCACCTACCAGTGTAGGTGTAGTGTTGAAATGACTCTACTGTTCCTGCAGGAGGCGCTATCTCCAACATGTACAGCGTGATGATCGCCCGATACAAGTTCTTCCCTGAAGTCAAGACCAAAGGCATGGCAGCTGCACCCAGACTGATTCTCTTCACCTCAGAGCACGTCAGTCTCCACCAGGGCACAATCAATTACAGTCTCTGTGTGTTGGAATTGAACCTTAGACTCCAGCTGATGTTAATCTCTTTCTCACAGAGCCACTACTCCATCAAGAAAGCCAGTGCAGCTTTGGGTTTTGGAACAGAAAACCTGATTCTGTTGAACACAGACGAGAGGTTTGCCTTTTTAACAAACTTTACAGCCTTAAAAGAAAACACCTTCTAAACCTGTCTGTCTGTCTGTGATATGTCTGTCTGCAGAGGCAGAGTGATTCCTGCAGACTTGGAAGCCAAAGTAATAGAGGCCAAGCAAAAGGTGAACTTCAGAGATGTTTCCTCTATCAGTGATGTCACGTGATCACAATGTCTTTGCATAAAACCTGTATTTTCTAAAGAAAGGGGTCAAACACAAGTTTATTGTTTGAAAATGCAAAAGTTATGCAATCATTCAGACTAGAAATCAGATTAATTCACTTTTTTCTCTGATGTCCAGGGTTACGTTCCCATGTTTGTGAACGCCACTGCTGGAACCACTGTCTACGGAGCGTTCGACCCCATCCATGAAATCGCAGACATCTGCGTTAAGTACAACATGTGGCTCCACGTGGACGTAAGAGACGGATCTCTGTTGACTTTCAGTACAAATGAACAACAAACACCTTGCGGGAATGTGTTTAAAGTGTGACTAATACGCGGTGTCCTGTGAAGGGAGCGTGGGGAGGAGGTTTACTGATGTCCAGGAAACACAGGCACAAGCTGAGTGGAATTGAGAGGTAAAACATGACACTTAAATTCATGCATTCATCCATTTTTATCCACTTATCTGTTACCGGGTTCCGGGGACAGCAGTCTCCATGACTACCACTCCAAACACATGGCGTCGTTACGCTGCCCAAACTGGGATAGGAACTTGCTTACATTTAAATACAAGGAAACTGTTATTATTATTATTATTATTATTGTTATATTATAATTATAATAATACACACACATATATGTATATATATATATTAGAGGTGCATGATTCTGAAAATGTCTTGATTTGATTCGATATCAATTTTCAATTTTCTTTTATAAAAAGATTAACTATCATATCAATATATATATACATATATAATTCACTTGCGCTGATAGTTAATCTTTTATATACATGCATATATATGTATATATATATAGAAAGAGAGAGTGAGTGAGAGAGAGAGAGAGAGAGAGAGAGAGGTGCACAATTCCGAAAACGTCACAAATTGTTTTTTATATTAAAAATAGATTTTTCTTATTATGAAGGTTCTTTATCCAGAGATTGTGGATTCCAAAATAGTAATATACATGTATACAAATATACAAAACATGTATAGCACTAAAATAGCATTAGCACAAAAATCGTTGTGCCGAACAACTGTGTGCTGAACTCTGAGGTTGCCCAGAAATTGCAAAAAAAAGCTAATATCATAATTATAAAAGCTCCCACCTAAAAATGAACAAAATAAAGTAGCTTTTTTTTAAAAAAATGCTGAAAAAAAGTTCAAACTCTAACTTCAACATTAACTTCTGTGAGAAAAAAGCACTTCCACTCAGACACTTGGCTGAGTTCACTGCCAGTGTTCTGCTCCTGTGTGCAGGGCCAACTCAGTCACCTGGAACCCCCATAAGATGATGGGAGTGCCTCTGCAGTGCTCTGCCATCCTGGTCAGAGAGAGGGTGAGAGGGACTTGGTCTTCTGCTGCTCTCCAGACTTTTACAAATTAACAGTAGTGACAAACAAACAAACAGTGTCACTTCTCATCTCAGGGTTTACTACAGAACTGCAACTCCATGTGTGCTGGCTACCTGTTCCAGCCGGACAAACAGTACGACGTCACGTACGACACAGGCGACAAGGCCATTCAGTGTGGACGCCACGTGGACATCTTCAAGTTCTGGCTCATGTGGAAGGCTAAGGTGTGGATTTATGGCGACACTCACTCCTTCAACAGCACGGTTGCATATAAAGTGTAAAAAAAAAAAAACAGTAAAATGCCTACAATCATTTTATTTCTTCTGTCCAAAAGGGAACCACAGGGTTTGAGCAGCATATTGACAAGTGCCTGGACCTGTCTGCATACCTTTACAATAAAATCAAGAACAGAGAAGGATATAAGATGGTCTTCAATGGAGAGGTGAGATTAGAGAAGGATGTTTGTAAATAATCTGGAAGAAAAATCTAAATATATGCATTTTTTTAAATTTATATACATTATATTTGGAAGCTTTAGCTATTATATTAGATCACGTTAGATTAAATAAGATTAGATTGAATTAGATTGAATACAGCTATATCGTCTTAGATTGGATTAGATGAGATTAGATTAGATTAGATCAGATTTGCTTTGTTTCAATTTATTTCGAATTGGATTAGACTATATTATATAAGATTAGTTTAGATTAGATTAAATTACATTATATTATGTATGATTAGTTTAAATCAGATTAGATTAGATTAGATTAGATTAGATTAGTTTAGATTGGATTCAATGAGATCAGGTTTGTTTTGTTTCAATTCATTTCAGTTCGATTTCATTCAATTCAATCAGGTTACGTTAGATTTGATTGGATTTGTTCCGTTCCAATTCAATTCAATTGGGCCCAATTAAACTGTCCTATCGATATTAAAATATTTAGCAACAAGTGTCTCTAATAAAACCCCAAACTTCAACTGTGCAGCTAGAGGTTAATAACGAGAAGATAACAGCCGGGTTAGCTAAAAAGCTACACAAATGTACCAGCAGGTCAGCAGGCAGTTAGGCTTTGAGGCTTTAGGGCTGAAGATCTGACCTGCAGACTGAACTGTGACAGTCAAAGCCCTGGGATCTGTTCATGTTCATAAGCTTTTTTTATTCATGTATTTATTATTCAGCCTCAGCACACAAACGTCTGCTTCTGGTACATTCCACCAAGTCTGCGAAGTCTTCCTGATGGTGAAGAGCGACGGGAGCGACTGCACAAGGTGACGATTAACTTCTGGCTACATTCAGGAAAACACGTTCCATAGACCAGAATGTTGAAGCTGGTTCAGACGCTAACCACAGTTTTGATTCAACAGGTGGCTCCAAAGATCAAGGCCATGATGATGGAGTCTGGGACCACCATGGTGGGCTACCAACCACAGGGAAACAAGGTCAACTTCTTCCGCATGGTCATCTCCAACCCTGCTGCCACCAGGTCGGACATCGACTTCCTGATTGAGGAGATCGAGCGACTGGGCCAAGACCTATAAGAACCACATCTGAAATGTGATGGTACTTCACTCAACCTCCAAAAAACATCTGGAGAGTCCTGGTACCGATTCCATGTCCCTCTCGTCATGTACAGATGTTTTTCTTTTTGCTTACAATGCACAAATAATAGTATGCACTGTGTGTCAATACATTGTCTCTTCAGTCTTTAGTGGCAACAATGTGTATTTAGAAACATTTGCACAGCAGTGTAAAAAAAAAAAGTCCATCTAAGTTTCAGATTATGACATAAGCACACAAAGTTCCAGAACTGTACAGTTCTGTCAGTATGAAAAAAATCCTCAGATTTATCCTTTAAATATATATATATATATAGTATATATAGAGAGTCGGTCTAAAGCAGGGGTCTCAAACTCAAATTTCAGTGGTCAATACAAAAGAAAAAATGCAATAAAAAATATGTTTCCCATAGATTGTGTGTAATACAACACTGAACCAGAAGGAGGCCGTGGATCAGGGTTTTGAGAACTATAGGATTTTCCATAAAATGTGGAGAACAAATACATAAAATATAACACTTTACTGGTTAAGCCCACAATGCTATACTGTATAGAACAATACACCAATCTGGCAAAATTTACTATGATGATCTAAAGTTCAGATCATTACAGTTATAACATTTTTTCGTCAAAATTGCATTGGATGAAAGTGTATATGGCAATGACGCAAAGTCTCCATTGCAATACATTCATCCTGTTGCTGCTAACATTCAACTTTCACATCAAGGTGTGGGCCGCAAAATATCGCTCCACGGGCCGCAAATGGCCCCCGGGCCACGAGTTTGAGACCCCTGGTCTAAATGAATAAATACAGGTTTTTGTTGCCGTAAGAGAATTATTATTAGTTATCAATAACAACACAATAATATGGCAATGATTATAATGATTATTATTGTTGTTGCTATTATAAATATTATGTTCTCATAGTATTTTTTCACTCCTTATTGAGCACAATGCAGATAAACATACAGTTACACGAATAGTACAAATGTAAAATACAGTGTATGGTGTTCTGACTGTTGGTGCTCCATGTAGTCTGTGTAACTCTCAAACCAGAGGCACCGCCATCTTGTACCCTAACTGTTTCTCCCCTTGTTATGACATAAGCGGGGACATAGTGTAGCACAGTCATCGTGACAGGTTCTGTACTGGAGTGCTGTCTTTTTAGAGATTTTTGTGTAGATTGTGTATAGTATTGTTACATTGCCGTGGTGCCAAACGTGTCCCGAGTTTTACAGTGAAAAATGACGAAAAATGCTATATGTAAAAATCAACCATAGCGCGAGAATAGATAAGTGAATAACTTTATTTATATGGAGAGAGTATAATTGTGAATAGGTAATCTGCCATTCTGCTTCATTTTTAATGTTTCCCTCCGTCGTAAATTGAAAAAAAAATCTCCTTTATTACATCACACTGTTTTTCGGGTAACACTGAAGTCTTTTAGTGTCTTTGTGAACCAAAGAAGGGTTGAGTTACATTTATACACATGTAGATGGCCCTTATCTGTCCTCATGGATGAATCCAGATGTTTATATAAGAATATTTAACTCCTAACATCCTCCAGCTGTAGTGCAATCTATGTTGTGTAACTGTGCAATGTCGTCGTGATTCACTGATTGAATGTCCAGTGTCCAAAGGCTTCACCCGTCAAGGCTTTGGTGAGGATACAAAGCACAACGCTGAACCCTGACCGTGGGGCGGATCATGATCTGGGGACATATGATTGTCTGTATCACAGTATATTCACAGAGGTAAAAGTATAAGATGCAACTTTTTCATTTGTTTTCCGACTGTAGAGACCACTTTAATGTCCGAAGACCAACAGTAGAAACGCTGTAATCACTTGAGTCGAAGAGTTTTGCTTGAACGATTTAACGCAGTGTTCGCTGCCGTTCTTAGATTTATTCCAACAGTCGTACATTCCTGGATTAGCGGGATTGACTGCCCCTTGTCAGTGTAGGCACTTTAACTTTATGCCATTATGTGCAAAGTATGCAGAGTATTACTGTTTTCCACAATGCAAATTTAAAGAAGATTAAAAAAGATAAAGACGTGGAGTGTATATCATCTCTGGGCACAATTTTACAGTTTGTGTAAAGGACCTTTGAACTTATAATGAGCAAATAAATATATGTGGTGAACAACACTAGAACACTGTTGGGTCAAAGTCTTTTCTTTTTAATCTGATTTTAATTCAACAGACATTTAGTCTTTAGAGTATGCAGTACATCAACAAAAAGTAAATGAAACTTGGTAAAGTAAATATTTATTCATTCTTTCCTCATTATCCCCTTATCTGTTGCCAGGCCAAAATCAGCTCTAAAGTCTGACACATGGTGCAGACCAGGAGCAGAAAAGTGGAGCATTTGAACTGAAATAACCTTCAAGTAAAATTATGCATTCAAGTCTAAAATACTATAATACTAAGAGACAAAAAGGAAAGAGGAGATTGATGGAAGCAGTGAGGGAGGACATGGATGTAGTTGGAGTCAGAGGGAGATGGCAAATATTGACTTGCTGTGGCAACCACTGAAAAAGAGACAAACTGAAAGAAGAAGAAGAAGAAGAATCTTTGATGAAATGCACTGGAGGCAAAGGCAGAAGAATAAATGTAATATAAATTAATAGTCAAACTGGGAAAAGTGTGTCGGGCCAAATAAAAATGTCAAATCGGCCACATTCCAGCCCCAGAGACCCAGTAACGGATAAGCAGAAGATGAAGATGAATAATGGATGGATGGATGATCTAATGCACATGTGTCAAACTCAGGGCCTGGGGGCCAAACGTGGGCCGCCCAAGTCATCTTGTGTGGCCTGCATGGGGGTTATAAAGCATTTTATATTGCAATGCGGCAGAGTTTCTTAGCCTGATAATAAAAATATAATTTATTACACAGCAATGAACAAGTAACATGTACAAGTATCATACGTTCTAGAGTAGTTACATCAAAGTTCTTTCATTCACAACTGGCCCTTACAGTAAAAGTCTATTGTTTATGACGCCTCCACCTGGTGAAAATGAGTGTGACATCACCAGTCTAATGTGGTTTAATGTTCCTGAAACCCTGCAACTTCGATGGCGCTGATTAATCTCTCAGCCTTAATAGCTGCAGTGATGGATGTGACACTGAAGTGAATTAATTGACGACAAAGATATTCCTGAATGTTTCCCAGCCGTTATCTTCAACACCTTCATTTTCCCAGTGGTCGCTGTCATCAGTTGGTGACGTCAACTCCACCCGGTTCTGGAGAGACTTTTTTGTTGGCCTCTGATATGGTGCACACCAGGTTCCAGGAGAGCTGGGGCTGCACCCCGTTCTTCTCATTACTCACACTTTGGAGATATTTATCATAAAGTGCATCAGACTGTGCTCTTTTAACAATCTTTTCCCTCAGGAGTCTATTCCCGGGCTCTGCCTGGCTGCCTTTTATTTCCACACGGCCGTAGAGGGGAAAGACTGTTTCACTGCTGCTCCCATCCTCCACCAGACAGACGCTGTTTCTTTGTTTCACGCTCCAGTGCAGCAATCATTACACACTCAGTGTCACTCCGGCTGCTGGGTGAAATTACAGGGAACAGAGTATTAAAGAAATAACCGCCTCTAATGGGCTCATCAAAAATGATAACTCTTGACCTTTACTGTTACATCTGAAGGCAGAGTGAGGGGTTTTATTTGTTTCTCACTCAGAATGGGTTTATTGGCCATCCTTCAATGTGCCAGGGGGTAATGACATGGCTAATTTAGAAGCAGGTGTTGGAGAATCCCATAATGATAACATGCAAATGATGTCAGACCTGCAGCCTCTATAGTCTGTCACAGTCAAGTAACTCTGGACGTGAATGAACCGTCACAGAGATTTGATCAAGTGTTTTAATTTTTTTTACTTCAGCAAATGTCTGGAAAAAGGGTTAAAATAAATTTATTGTAGATTAGATCGATAGATAGACAGACAGACAGACAGACAGACAGACAGACAGACAGACAGACAGACAGATAGATAAATAGATAGATAGATGTCCAATGTCGATGTTTATGAGCGAATGATTTAACCAGCATTTTTTTTTTTGAAAATCAACTAAAATCTTTTAGAAAAGATGTGTTTTCCATACCGAGCATGCGGAATCAGCAGGCTTCATTATCAGGGCTTTCAAACTACATTAATAGCACCACCTACTGGAAGACGTGGGATGGAGGCTTCAAGTTGTTTACTTGCAAAGATCCCAGGTTGTAGAAATGGTGAGGAGCTGGAGCATCTGTGTTTCTGTGTGGGTGTGCAGAAAGCTGGCTCTTAACACCAGCCACTGAAACACAGTCTGCTGCTGCACCAGGCTGGTCACCCCTCATTACCCAGAGAGGGTGAGACAGAGAGATAGAGGAGAGAGAGAGAGACAGAGAGGTTCCAGAGATGCAGATGAGGAGAAGACAGTTCAATCCAATATATTCCTCTTCTTTCCCTCATTTTCCATGTCTGTTCTTTGAGAGAATATCAGAATCCATTTCCTTCAGTCTTCAGTTTTGGTGACGCTGCCCACACATCTCTCCACTCACCTCTGGGAATCACTGCCACATTAGTTTCCTGATGGATGCTGACATTTCCATTGTGAAAGGCAAATCTAATGAAATGATGATGATCATCGTGATCATAATGGTGAGGATATTGACTGCGGGCTGCTGGCCATAACCCACCCCACCTCCCCACCCCCTGCTGCACACACCGCTGCACATTAATATCAATTGATTGCATTTACATTACAATTTCCCTCTTTTTTATGAAGGTTTTTTTTTCTCTGTATTAAATTTTACTCATTAGATTTCTTTGTAATATTTAATTAAAAGAAATCTCATATTTCCTTGTTATTTCCCAATGTTCTTCCTGTTAATTATGAAAAAAAATCACACTCATTCCAAAGGATTTAATACAACAGACACCAAAAACCTCTTTTTTTATCTTATTCATTCTTCTTCCTCCATTACCTTTTCTTTTTGTTTATCTTCTCAGTGTATTTCTTCTGCATATTCATCTTCCTCTTCTTATTATTATTCTCCTCACTTCGCTTCTTCTCTTTTGCCTTTTTCTAATGATGCTTATGTACTCCCTTGTATCAGCTTAAGATTAATGTCTTTGGTAATGTTCTGTTCTGCAAGTTATTATTTTCTCTTCTGTTGTAAATGATGAAAACGTCCTCGCATTTTATGAAAGTTTGACCCCTTTAGTAAATGTAAAATCCCAGCCAACTTGAACGCATCCAGGGCTGAGACTTGAAGTGATCATAAAAGGTTACACTTATACTAATAACCTCTTATTGACTGTCTGTCTGTCACTGTCTTGATTAATTTGGCCATTAGAGGAAAAGTTAAGGTAGTTGACTTTATTACTGTGGCAGTTCTTGAGCTCTAATGTGAAATTGAAAGACTTTTGGTAAATATGCCAGCGGGGCAGTTGGTGGCGCAGTGGTTAAGCGAGCAGACTTGGGTCTGCAAGGTCACTGGTTTGATTCCTGCTACCACCAAGTTAGCGCTCACTGCTCCCCGGGCACTCAAAAGCTGCCCACTGCTCACTTTGGTGATGGGTTAAATACAGAACGTATCACAACATCACAATGACAAAAAAAATAACAATTTTAATTTAAAATGTCTGTTTGGTGCAGAGAAACTTCAACCAAATCAGATGACTGTGTTCTAACAAGGCAGTGTGGCCTAGTTGATACAAAAAGCAGACTGGGTTCAAGAGGGTTCCAGGTTCAAATCCACCAACTGCCATATTACCACTGAGGTGCACTAAGCATGGCACCAGCCTGACCCACATGACTTCTTGTGCATCACAAGTAAAGTAGCACATTTGTGCAGTTGCATGGACAAAAACAATGGATACTTTAATGAATCTTTAATCTATAATCATCAAATCATAAGGAACCAGACTCAGGAGGGTTTAAGGTTCGAGTCCGGCAAGCACCGGCAAGCCCGCTCACTGCTCCCCGGACGCACAGAGCTGCCCACTGTTCACTTTGGTGATGGGTTAAATGTAGAATTCATATTTCATTGTGTGTATCACCATGGCAAAGAGTTTGGTTTCCTTACTTTCTAAGGTATGAGATGATCCTGTCCACAGAGACATGGATATCGTTGTCCAAGAAGTCAGAAGAGGAAGAGGGAGTGTGAATATCAAATGATAAACAACAACAACAACAATAGTGCTGTGCTGGCTGCTCCTGCTGCTCCTTCTCATCTGAACACATGGCTTTTCACTGCCTCACAGCACAACGCTGTGCAGCACGTGTCAGCACGCTGCAGCTTTTTATTAGAAAACGTTTTTATTGTGCAGAAAAATCACCTCTCTTGCATGCAGGGCAACATGGACAGCCAACAACGTCTATAAAAATGTATGACGCACGAAGCTGCAGCTTTGCTTACTCTGTAGATATCTCTGTGTGAGGGAGAGATGGGGGATGAGGTGGTGTGAGCGCCAAACATCACTTCTTGATATTAATCAAATTATGGACACTTTAATTCCTGTCCACTTGTGTGTTAATGTCTCCTTCGCCTCCCCTGACTGACTGCACGCGGCTGTGCTTCTTTGCAGCTTTCTCTGCTGTAAATTCCCAACAGAACTGAAGAGGAATAAATCTGAGAGAAAGCCATTCACGGCAGTGATCACAGAGTTTTAAGGCATCAGCAGGCTGCTGCTGAAATACAGAGTTTATTTATCTGCACCCTGGAAAGATCAAGTGTCAACAGCCAGAGAGTATATCTTACTGTAGTAAATAATGGCTCTAAACGGAGCAATGAAGAACGCTGATCTTAAATGGCTGCAGGGAATGACTGAGTAAATTACCGAACAGCTCAGCATCTGTTCTATCATTTATTCATGAAGTCATTTGATCTAAAAAGCTTATATGAGACACGACCATAACCTGACTCTGGGGGACAATTGTACTTGAATAGATTTAATCATCCTGTAAAATGTACTGTATTAAAAAAAATTGCCTTGACCCACCATTAGGATAAAGGTTGATCGTCTGATCTTTACATTGAAATTGCTGTAGCACCTTCTGTGTTTTTATAGGAATTTCTTAATTAGATAATTTAGATCAATTATCATTTTTGTACCTTGGATTTGTTCATTGACAGAACCTTTTTGTGGAATTTATTACACTTTTTGAATGTTCATTGTTAAATAATAATAATAATAATCTCTTTTTTGCTTAATGATAACATATATATATATATATATATATATATATATATATGCTCATTTCTTTCCATGTAACTTCATCTGTAGTTATAATTGTTTTTAAATATACTTGGACATTTTTTCTATATTTATAAACAGCATCTATTCAGGGTGCAATGCATACTTTAGAAAGATGGCAGGTTTATTGATAGTGAAACTTACTGCTGAAATATAGTAACGAATAAAATAAATAAAATAATAAAAACAACCCTGCATTATAAATATTAGCCTTAAGTTGTTGACAAGTCAAGGTGCAAGTTGTTTAGCAGAGACAGCAGCAGGGACAGTTAATTCCACTTTTCAATGACAATGCACCATTTTTACCACACGATGGCGACATTTAGTAGTAAAGTAGCTCTGACAATACAGCAGCGTTGACGGAAAGGTGAAAGTCTGAGAAGCTGAAGTCTCCACCGGCCATTACGTGTTGTTCATGTCAGTGGTTTTAACGGTTAATTTTCCAACTCAGGCAATTCTGTACTTGTTTCCCTACAATCTCCTAGGCCTTTTCATTCGTAAACAAATACCAAAGCATGTGGCTATCTGTGCTTCAGATGACTTTCCAGTTAGATTCACCTTCATGATGTAGGTCAGTGGTTCTAAAATCAAAATCAAGGCCATGGATCTACTTTTAGCTCAGATGATTGTCTGAACACACTGCCTGTGAAATCTAGTATGTGAAAATGTTCAACCGTTTACTGACATTTTAGATATTCACCACAACAATGTGCAATGTTTGTTGCTGGTCTGAACTCAAAGCCAGTTTTATATTACCATTCAGCCCATTGTGTTCCGATACTGTAAATTAACTTTTAATTACTATAATACATACTTTTTTATTTTAATTTGTTTTATTTGTTTACTCGTATGGTCGAGGTCTGGGGTAAATATATTCAGGCGCATTAAGGGCACCCTTAGGGTCTTCGTCCAATTGTCAGTGGTGAAGTTAATAAGTAGTGTTGCTTGTTATGATGCCCGTCTCTGCGTGTTTTCAGGTAAGCTGTAGTCATGTTTAACGATATAGAAATGAGATAAATTTAAGATTTTGTAGCGCACTTATGTATATTGTAAAAAGATAACAGTGTGACTTGCAAAAAAAGTTTTTGAAATAAAGTCTATGAGACAGTGTCCGCTGAGATAACAAGCCCAATATCGCTTAATTAATT